>CACVKI010144045.1:0-17303 GCA_902732785.1 Trichogramma evanescens
TTGCCCTCCTCGATACCGCGACGAATCACATCGGTGAGATGAAGTACCGCGTGTTGAGTGCTATGATTTCGCCTAAATCCAAACTGTCGATCAACGAGCAGCTCCCTTTCCTCCAAAAAATCCCTGATCTGCCTGGCAAAGAGCCGATCGAACACCTTAGCCAAATGCGGCAAATTAACTATTGGACGCGTGTCAGCGGGACTTGAAGGTGAATTAACTTTATTCAGTGGGAGTACAAACGCGGTCTTCCAAGACATTGGGTAAGTATTCGAATCTATTGCGTAATTAAAAAGACGTGTAACAAAAGGGAGCAAAACAAGAAAAATATGGCTAAGATGCCCGATCGGCAAGCCATCAGAGCTACGACCCCGCGAACCCGACACACATTCGTTAAAAGCTCCCAATTTGTTGAAATTTCTTCTCACACTTGTGGCATGCAACATCTTTGCGACCTTCGTGTATTGGTTTTTAACGAGCAAACTCGGTTTGTGGGTAAATTTTTTCTCACATTTGTTACATGCGAAATCTTTCCGATCTTCGTGGACTGTTTTTTGGTGGATGAGCAAATTCACTTTTCGTGCAAATGTCTTTCCGACCCTCATGGTCTGTTGTTAAGTATGAAAGCAAACGCGTTTTTTGACTATATTTGCTCTCGCACCTATCGCATGCGTAATCTCTTCGACCTTCATGGACTGTCTTTTGATGCCCGAGCAAATCCTTTTCTGATCCAAATTTCTTCTTGCAGTCGTCGCAAGCGTATTCTCGTTGACTTTCATGAATTTCATAAATGAACGAACAACGTTCAGAATCAAATGATACAAGTAATTCAAGTTTAAGCTAAGAACTAAATCCTTTCACCGGCATAAATCTCTATTATTTTCAAATAAACATATATTTTTTATAATTATGATTGAGTAATGCTTTCTAAAAAAATAATACATTCAATGAATCATTTAAACGTGGTTTGCATAAACATTAAATTTTCTTGTGTGAATTATTAACGAATCACTAGAATAATAAAAATTAAGCAGATGGGAATAATAAACCTTTATAGACAGTTCTTTTTTAGTTAGCCTTTTGAAGTTTTTGAGCCAATGCTCTATTTCCCCAAGCTGCTTTATAGATTTTAATGACAAATATTAATGGCTCTTTTTGCTCTAATCGTTGGTTATTTTTTCGTTACCAAAATTTTTCAGATTTCCAGCTTCTATGGTCTGCGATGGGTGAAAATTTGTTAGCAATTCTAAACGATAAAATAAGTCAACAAGCAAAGTGATCGATACATCGAGAAAATAGTGTGAGTCATTTGCCCTCGATGCAGTCCTCCGTGTGAATCCCCGCGCCACACCCGAGCGCTCGGGGATTCACATTGATATGACATATGCCAATGTTTGTGTCAGTAGGCTGTTGGAAACGATTGAAGAGCGTTCATTCTTTGCCCGATAAACTTCTTTGTGATTGATATCAGATACGTGGTGGGTCTTAGTGCAGCAAGTCTCACAGAGGGATTGACACTTATTTTATTGCGACTGAATATAATTTTCTTCTCATCGAGTTTTATAAAAATTAAGTTAATTAAATTCAGTGTTAAAATACTTTTATTGGTAAGTATTATAAGCTTGTGCACTACGTATTTTAAATCAAATAACAGCTATTCTGGTGAAATTTTAAGTATCAAAATTTTAATTCGTGCAAATTTTTAGAAATTAGTATTACATTAATACTTATTTGTAATACGACGATCGTCAATAATTAAACTCTAATCGCAAATAACACATTATAATTTATCAAACCTGCTTATTTGTATTTAATTTTTTCAACTTCGAATAAAAAAAATTTTTACATCAATGTAAGCTGAATATAAAGTACTGAATTAATGAGTTGTAATTGAAACAAATTTACATTTGAAAACTGTAATTATGAAATTCATTTATTTATTTTTTAAAACCTTTCTTTTTTAGAACGAAGTGCAATGGATATATTCAAATTATTACCTAAAGAGCTGAAGATAGAAAGTCCATTTACTTGGGAATTGGATCAAAAGCAAGTTCATGATTTTAATGAAGAAGATATAGTTTTAGCAGATTATGAAGAATCACCTATCACGCGCTTTGTTGAAATGAATACATTTGCATACATTCGATGTGCGCAAGGGAAAATCGATGGTGTTGAAAAATTAATTGAAGAAATTAGTGATCTTTGGAAAAATATTTATGAAAGGTTATAACATCGAATTATTTGAAGGTTTATTTTAAAATACAAACTTTTTAATTTTCATTGTTATAGTGTTTCAAAAGATAAGGATTTATCAGTCGACGTACTAACGCATATAAAAGATGCTACAGCATATTGCATATATTTATCGGCTGGGAAAAAAGACCAAGCAAAAGCTCTGGAAATAAAAATTAAAAATGCAAATAATTTCACTTCCAACATTGAAAAAGGAACAATATTTGGATCTCAGGCATTAGCGTTAGCACTGTTTAATGAAAATATTTTAGATTCAGCTGTGAAATCAGCTAAACTAGCTGTTTCATGTACTCCAAACTGTGCTGTATGGCATTATGTAATTGCAAAGTGTCTGCGAAAAAAAAGACGTCAAAATAGTGTTTGGATTGTTTCTCGAGAAGAACAAAATCAATTCTTGATGTGTTACAAGTTATTACCATCTGATCATTATGGCATCTCTCTTGCAAGAATGTACAAAGAAAGTAGAAATTGGAAAAAATGTTCAGAAATATACAATGAAATTTACAGAAGAGGGCCGACTAACATAAAAGTGAGATTAATTCTTGCCTTATGTTTCATGAATTCCAAGGATTTTGTTAAGGCCAAAAATTGTTTGGATTATATTGAAAGGTTGTTACCGGCAGAGAAAAGATCGAAAACTTACTATCATTATTTAGGAAAATATTACGAAAAAACTGGAAATAAACTAGTAAGTGTTTAGAAATTAACCCATTGACGCTCAAGGACACGATTCAATATGTAATTGCTCACTATTACCGTATGGCTCAATCAACATGAGAAAAAGTATGAAAACTACTTGTTTCGTGAAGTGCAAACCTCTAGAGCACGTCCAATATGCATTTTAACCCCTTAACAAATGATAAACGATTCAAAAATTGTTATTAACAAAATTTTGACCGTAAAGCATACTGTTTTACAATGTTATGGTAAATTTTTAATACATAAAATTTTAAACACAACCATTAGAAATAACAGCACAATAAACATATCTTGTAGTTTTCATCATTTTCCTTGTAAAAGTTAAGACATGGTAAGAACGAAAAGCTGCATGTCAAAATCGTATTCACTGTGCGTTAATGTGACAAACCAGTTAATTACAGTAGTTGCAATTTTTTTCAGAAAGTTAAAGAAAATTATTTAAAGGCTATCGGTGAAACAGGTAATTTTCCTGCTGATATGGATTATTTTAATTTCATTAAAAACAGCTCAAAGAATAACCATGATGCGATTAAACACCTTCAAAATATGCTGGAAAGATACGAAAACCGCAAAGGTTATACTTTGAATATATTGCTTAATTTAGCTTTTATTTATTTATTTGAAAACAATGACAAAAAGCTAGCAGCCGAGTATTTTTTAAAGGCTGTAAAGATAAATCCTCTTGACCCTCAATTAAAGGTAGAATCAAAAGCATTTTTACTTACTGATTAAATTGATTTCTTAAATTAATAAACATATCTTAATCATTTCAGGATTTTCGTGGTCCTTTTCAATTTAAAATGAAATATAATATTTTTCAATTGATTCGTCAAAACATTTTGACAGAATATGATAAAACTTATGGAGCTACTTTAAAGGAATTGAAAAATTATTGTATTGAATACGAAAATCGGAAACAAATTAACAATACTCTGGGTTCACTGGATAAAAAATTCGCTAAAGCACTTTCTCTTAACGAATAACACTAGAAAAGAGAAATCATATTTGGAACATTATTTATGAACATTATTTATGAAAGGTTATAACATGGATCAAGGATCAGCGCTATTGTTACTTTTTTAAAGATACTGTTTTATATTACGACATGAGATGGAATTTCTTTTCATTTTATTCTTTACATTTTTAACGTTGCTTATAAATAATTTATTACTAATAATCAATAAAAAAAACTGTAAAAAAATCGGAAATCTAACTAGATTTTACTATGTGTGCTTCGTTTAAATTTCCATTCACGCTGAGCACTTCTACTCCAAACAGATAACGCAGTCCAGTTTTGTCCAAAAATGCTTTAACCGAGCACACGTAGCTGTAGCCGTGTTTGGTGATCATTTTGAACGTCAAATCGTCCAATTTCAAGGTTTCGGTGCAGAGTCGATATTCCGGAGTTATGTCCGTCTTGAGCAAGTAAGGATCGTTCGAAGTTACAAAAACGAGACCTTTGTTGGTGGTTGGATCGATGACGATCTTGTACGTGTCTCTTGGAACCGGCAATTGCGGACCGTGATCGTCGTAATACAAGTAAACGTTCTTCGATATTTTTGGGGTTTTCTCATCGGGGTAATGCAATCGTTTGTAGGAACCAGTTATAACTGTCAAATCTTTCTGCAAAGTCGTTGCCATATTTCGAACGTAGCTCTCCATTATCTCCCAATTATGTTGATTGATCAAGTTCCACTGTGGAATCGTGTTGATGTATGTATAAGTAGCGAGTCCTTCTGGTACGTAAATCATGTCGCGCCTCGGTGCCAAGTGTCCTCGATCCAGCAGCAGTCCTTTTTCTTTGTTATCTTTATTTTTTTGCGGAAATTGTTTTCCGAAAGATGTTTGTTGGTCCTCGGCGTAGTACATCTTGTGCAAAGAGACACGATGGTGCTTGTGAGGCTCTTGCACGAAACGTCCTGGATGAGTTTCGAAATAGGCACTCCAATCGAATCTCTGAACCACGTTGATGGATTTAGGTACGTGACTCTTTACGTAACTGGTCAATTGTGCCTTTAAATTATGATGAGATTCCAAAACGGTAACGAAACCGTTACCAGCATCAGTTTTGAAACCGACGTCGAATCGATCGATAGTTGCTTGCCCCGCTGCAGTTGGAATTGATTTTGAGCCCTTTGGTTTGAACGTAGCTTCGGGAATACTCGAGCACGTTAAATCTTCAAAATCGTACTCTTTGTTTTGCGCAGTAGACTTGAACGTAGTCCCGCACTCGCAGGTAAACTTGTGATACTGACCGGTGAGTTTTACAAATTTGTTCTGGGCTCCGGAGCATACCAGATAAATCTGATGTCCTTGATCGATGACGATTTTTCCATTCCGGGCTGGATAAACGAGTTTGTTGTGGTCCGATGGATCGACGATTAGGGCATGCTCGGGCTTCATGTGTCTAACGTCGATCGTGCATTTTTCCTTTTTTGTGCAAGTAGATTGATGCCCTGATTGGCTTGGTGGATGCACTGGTTTTCCTGGATGCCCGGGGTTCGGCGGGTGCACTGGTTTCGCTGGATTCCCGGGGTTCGGTGGATGCACCGGTTTCACTGAAGGCCCTGGATGCCCACTTCCACCTGGTATTTTTACAGTAGGTTTACGCTATAAATAAAACAGGCAGCCAATTTTTAAATTCAAATTCAGATATGAAAGCTCAATGAGTATTTAATGTATACTGACTCTGGTTGGCTTTAATTGCAATGATAATCCTACTATGCAAAAAATTAAAATGACGATGTACCAAATTTGAACAGTTTTCATTTTGAAATATAGAATGATATTACGAAGAAAAAATTTAAATTATCGTTAGAAATTTTGAAGACACTTGTTTTTCGAAGTTTTCTTCGAATACAGAAAGAAATGTTGCTAGGTCGACTAGTTTTAATGCACTTTTACTTCGTGAGAAAATTTTTATTGACACTTACTGCAAAATTATTACATGGATGACATCATAATTTTTTCATTTATGGACGTCAGCACGATTTTTCCTATTGACGCAGATAAGGAAATTGGACGACACGTAGAAAATCCTTTTCAAAAAAATAAGAAAATCTCTCCAAAAAAATTATGGAGAAAAAAATCTCTCCCGATTGCTAATTAGAAATTTTTCCTCTACAATTTTCACGACCGTAATTGTTTGTAAAACATCTACTACCTTCGTTAATTTGTTTCATTTCATGACAATTAGAAAATAAACATGATATTTGAAAAAAAATTCAATAAAACTCATGATCATGATGATGAATTGATTTATAAAATAAATATTTCAGTAATCTTTTCTCTGCTGATTTGTGACGAAGCGAATAAAATCTTTTTATCAATAGTACTTTGATCATATTTAATTTTCAAGACAATAAGCGATTTTCTTCATATGAAACTTTCTGAAATTCAGGATTCTTTAACTCTTATCTTTGTTACCCTTAAAAATTACGTTAAAGAATTTAGCGAGTCACGTTGAGAAAAAAAAAATACAAAATACATCTTTGTCAATCACCTCGATAATTAAATATTTTAATGAATTAACTTCTGCATCGTAAAAAATTGCGCAATCTCGGAGGCGTGACTCTCGCGCTTCGAGTCGTCGAGTACGCGGCAGACGATCGAGCCGCGTCACTGCACGCGCGAAAATCGCCAATTTCGATATAACGTAATTACGTAATACGATCGCGCGTATATAAAAATATAGATTCGCTCGCGGTCAGGTGCGTGCGCGGTATCAACGGAGATAAAGCCTCTCGTGCTCTCGGGCAGAAGACATGTATACTTGAGTAAGCGATCAGACGCCAGCGCGAGACGAGAGAATGTATCGAAACTTGAGAGCGGCGTCGAGCGGTTGCTCCGGTCGTTTGATCCTGTGGACGAAGGACCGTAGGGAGTTGTTGCCGAGGTTCTGCAGCAGTGCCGTGGCGGGTGTTTACGGCCACAGAGAGCGACGACTGCAGCCGCGAGATTATCGAGGCAAGTTTAATTCTTGTTCGAGGATGCGGGCCGAAAAATAAACAACGCGACAATTTTTTGTTTACAGTTGCAAAGAGCGACCTAGAGCTACGAGCAAAAAATATAAACTTCCACCAGCTCGTCGAAGCTTATCGAGAATTCGGTCACAGGCAGGCTGACGTAGATCCGATACGACTGTCGAAACTAGCCCCCGTAGCCGAGCTCGATGCCTCGAGATACGGATTGTCGGAAAGCGATCGCGTCACATTGCGAGGTTTGCTGGGCGCCGAAAATGCAGAATCGACCGGCCTCGCCGAAGCCTTGGATATCTTGCGGAGCCTCTACTGCGGCACCATGTCGGCCGAATTCAGCTATCTCGAGGTAACAATAATACATGAAGACCCTGACTCCCTCGCCACCGAATCATCGACATTATTATTACGCTGCGCAGACGGAGGAGGAGCGCGAGTGGTTCGCTCGTAACTACGAAGCCGTCCATCGCGAGCCGATCGCCGACGAGACGAAACGCGCGGTAGCCCGCGAGATGCTCAAGAGCCAGGCGTTCGATCGCTTCCTCGCTCGCCACTTCGGGCAAGACATACGCTTCGGCGCCGAGGGCGCCGAGAGCATGATGGCCTTCTTTCACGAGCTCTTCGAGCTGAGCTCGGCTACTTCGAGCTCGCTCCGAGAGCTGGTCCTCTGCATGCCCCACCGCGGCCGGCTCAACTTTCTCACGGGCCTGATGGGCTTCCCGACGGAGAAGCTGTTCCGCAAGATGCGCGGCTCGTCCGAGTTTCCCGAGGAGTACGTCGGAGGAGGGGCGACGGGCGACGTCTCTTACCACTTGATCGCGCGGCGCGAGCTCGACGAACGGGTGAGCGTCGGCATGATGTACAATCCGTCGCATCTGGACGCCGCCAATCCGGTGGCCATGGGCCGTACTCGCGGACTTCAGCGGGTCTTTGGAGACGGCGATTACTCGGAAGACGGTGCAGAATCCGAGTCCAGGTGGGCCGACAAAGTGCTCAACGTCCAGATTCACGGCGACGCGGCCTACGCCGCCCAAGGAGTGAATCAGGAGTGCCTGGCGCTGTCGGGCGCGCCGCACTACGAGATCGGCGGCACCGTGCACCTGGTGGTGAACAATCAGCTGGGCTTCACGGCGCCGGCGGCGACGGGAAGATCGTCGAGGTACTGCACCGATCTGGCCAAGTTCATCGCGGCACCTGTGGTACACGTGAACGCGGACGATCCGGAGGTGACGTATTTTTTGTAGCTTAAAAAATTGAATAAGTTCATGAGAAGAACTGACATTGAATCTTATGTAAGATCATACGTATGCTTTTTACGAGATTTTTTTAACTCAAAAAACCTGAATGTGAAAGTAAGTTTATACGTAAGAACTTCATAAATTGTCGATAATCAGAAGTAAGATCTCACGTAAGATCTCACATGAACTTTTACTCAAGCTATAATTTAAGATCTTATGAAAAAACTAAATAACATTTGTAGGACTTTCAAGATTAAACGGTTCTTACGTATGAACTTATTATCATACGTAAGATCTTTTATAAGATTTCATAAAAGTTCTTCTGACTAAACTCGCATCTGAACTTACTCAATATTTTTTTTCCTTGGGGATACCTAACATTGTACATTGTATTTGTTGTCGTCTGTCGAGCGCAGATGGTCGTCAAAGCCACGAGGATCGCCTTCAATTATCAGAGAAAATTCCGCAAGGACGTCTTCGTCGATCTCAATTGCTTCCGACGCTGGGGACACACCGAGCAAGACGATCCGACCTACACAAATCCACTCGTTTACAACATGATCATAAATAACAGACCGTAGGTGAGTTCTGATTTTTTGCCGAGAGCAATGTAATGGCAATGTTTTTTTTTCACAGATCGATCCCGGATCGCTACGTGAAACGACTGATCGAGAGTAAAGTTTTGAGCGACGAGGAAGCTACAGAAATGGTGCGAGAACACACGTCGAAGTTGAACGAGGGTTTGAAACGCGCCGACGATTACGTGCCAGAAGACACTTCCTTTCGGGGACGATGGTCGAAGCTCAAACGAGCTGGTGCATCCGTGACCACTTGGGACACGGGCGTCGATCTCGATCTCTTGAGGTACATCGGTAAAAAGAGCGTCGAGTATCCCGAAACGTTCGGTATTCATCCTAAACTGAAGAAGAAACACATCGAAGCCAGGCTGAAAAAAGTCGAGGAGGGGCGGGGGCTGGATTGGGCGACGGCCGAGGCCATGGCATTCGGCAGTCTTCTGCATCA
Organism: Trichogramma evanescens; assembly: GCA_902732785.1. Taxonomy (NCBI): domain Eukaryota; kingdom Metazoa; phylum Arthropoda; class Insecta; order Hymenoptera; family Trichogrammatidae; genus Trichogramma; species Trichogramma evanescens. The sequence goes on from CACVKI010144045.1 coordinate 9,188, forward strand.
GGGCTACAACGTGAGGCTCAGCGGTCAAGACGTGGGGCGGGGTACCTTCGCGCAGAGACACGCCACGTTCATCGATCAGTCCACGGGCGAGACTCACGTGCCTCTCAACGCCATGGATCCAGACAATCGTCGGGTGGGCAAAATCGAAGTGGCCAACAGCGTCCTGTCCGAGGAGGCGGTGCTGGCCTACGAGTACGGCATGAGCGTCACCCTGACAGATTGTCTGACCATATGGGAGGCGCAATTCGGCGACTTCTACAACGGCGCGCAGTCGATGATCGACACGTACGTCAGCGGAGGCGAGGCCAAGTGGATGCAGAGCAGTGGTCTTACCGTTCTACTGCCTCACGGCTACGACGGACCCGGTCCCGAGCACAGTTCCGGCAGGCTCGAGCGATTTTTGCAGTTGACGGACAGCCGAGAGGACAGAGTCGACGGCGACGATGTGAATATGCACGTGGTCAATCCGTCCACTCCTGCACAGTATTTTCATTTGCTGAGGAGGCAGGTAAGAGGGCCGAGCTGAAAAAATAATGTTTCAATTTATTTAATTGTCACATTGTTTTCGTGATAAGATGGTGAGAAACTTCAGGAAGCCGTTGATAGTGATCACACCGAAGACGCCGATGCTTCGAAATCCTGCGGTCGTATCGTCTCTCGAAGAGCTAGCTACTGGCACAACGTTTAAATCTGTCATCGGTTTGTTTTTGTACATCATAGATTCGAGACAAAATTCGTAAACGTATTAATGAATTAATAAATTAAATAGATGACGACAAAGTAATCGACGAAAATGTCACGAAAATCATATTGACATGCGGCAAGCAGTATTACGCGCTCGACAAATACAGAAACGATCGTAACTTGCGAGATGCGGCCATCGTCAGAGTGGAGAGTCTCTGTCCTTTTCCAGCACTTGAGATCAACGAGCAGCTTCAGAAGTATAAAAATGCACAAAGTTGGTATCGAAAATGAGAGAGAGAGAGAACAAAATAACGACACTGAGCAGTTTTTAAAATAACTTCATTTACAGCTTACGTTTGGAGTCAAGAGGAGCCGCAAAACATGGGAGCTTGGAGTTTTATAAAGCCACGATTCGAAAATCTCTGCGGTCGAAAGGTACGTTTGCGTGCGCTAGATCCACGAATGCGTGTTTACGATTGTTGAAAAATAATTCGACGTTTCTACAGTTACGTTATGCTGGTCGAGAGCCCCTTGCAACGCCAGCTGTTGGTATTGGAAAATTGTATCAAAGTCAGAGCGAAGATGTCGTCGTGCAACCGTTTGCGATGAAATGAAACCGAAGATGAGAAAAAAAATGAAGATTCAACCTTTATAATCATTCCAAGTGAAAAAAATACATAAAAATTCTTCAAAGAATACCATTATTTATGTTATTTGTATTCAAAACTAAAAATATTACATTTTACATCAAATTTTCCCCTCGTGAGAAAAAATCAGTTCGAGTTATTCAGAAGAATTTTACTCATACATTAATTATCGTAAATGATAGTATATTTTGCACCTATGGAGTGAAAAACTGGAAAGTCTCAGAGCACGTGTAATTTATCATCCGAGGTGAAGCCGAGGTTGATAATCGCGTGCTCTGAGACTTTCTTTTTTCGCTACATAGGTGCAAATACAATTTTTTGTGAATCCCCCAGCCTAAAGTAACATTTTGGTTTTGCTCAGCGGGAGTAAAATGTTACTTTAGGTTGGGGTGGCACAAAAAAGATGTTTGATATCCCGCATATTTTGCTCTCTCATATAGGAAGCTTTGGAATGGGTCTAAAATGGACTTTTGTCAATTATTGTGTCTCATGTATCGCCGCTGCCTACGAAAACAATCGCTTTTGAAAAATAACGTAACGCAAAATAACCAAATAACGTTTATCTGGAGTATAGTCTTCAGAGCAAATTTTTGAGCTATTGTTTTTGTTGGTAGCGGCGATATTCATAAACTAGATCGAATTTGTGACTAATATGTCTGTATGTATATGTGTCTGTATATGTGGATGTATGTATGTATGTGGAACGAGTTTAAAATTCGATTAATTACATAGTTACATCGTGAATATGAGAATGTTATCTTTTCGACTTTTTTTTTTAAATTTTTACAAAGGGAAAGTGGTATAAGTGGTTGAAATATATGAGTAGTGATTTAAAAAACAGCACCAAAAATTACAAACCTATACTCCTACCTATACTACTATAGGTTTTTTTTTCGAAAATCAAATTATAGATTTTCATACAGTTTAGGTGGTTTTTGGAATATATGAGTAATGATTTCAAAAGAAGAGCAGCAAAAATTAGTTTTTTATCAGCATTTATAAATAAAAGTAGGAGCGATAATTCTTTTATGAGGAAGCTCTTTGCCAATATATTGGCAGCGGTTTCTATTGTACATTATTATCAATCTTGCTTGCTGGCATAGTAAATGTGTTGTTTTATTGACATACTTATCGATTTCATTTCCAAGTAGGTGATGAGGTGTATGGAGCTGAATTAAAAGAACGTGAAAAATTATATTGAAAATTAAAAAATATTGCATATCATTGTAACTTATAACAAAAAAACAAAACATTAAGATCATATTTGAAAATGATTCACGAACAAATATTGATTCGCTTCAATTCTCAACTAACTGTAAATCTAAAATTGTAAAACATCAACTACTTAGTAATAATATTAATGAAAATAAATATAATTCGACAAGTATTCGGGAAAAATAACAATTTCATATTTGAAATTATAATTTATATTTATATATAAAAAAAAAATGAACATATGAAAAAATATACATATACATATTTATTATATATATTTTATGAAGAGTATTGTCAGCCGTAGTTCAAAATTAAAAAAAAAGCCGATATGCACTACTAATACAAAGACTCACGATGTAATTAAGTTTAAATGTATGCCAATTTTACAAACATTTTAAATTGATTCATTATGACAAACTAAATCACGATACTCATTGAATTTGCTAAAAGCTAATCGTAAAATAAAAATGTGAAATTATCTCGATCGCGAGACTTGGACTGCAGTGGCCAAGCAAATATTCCACAAGTCCTCGTTGGTCAGCCGCGCGACGATCTTGTCGCAGCACTCGGTCGACAGTCGACGGCGCGTCAGCTCCGAGAGAGCGTCCAGGGCCCATCGCCGGAAAAATCCTCTCGATACTATCTCGCCGACGCGCTCGGCGCAACTCTTTCTGTGCCTCTCGGGGATCTTGAAAAGTTGATAGGTGCGCGCGAACTCGAAGCAGTCCCGGCACGCGAGCAGTTTCGCCGCCTCTTCGCGTCGCGACCGGATCAGATCGAGCAGTGACAGACCGGCGACGACCGTCGTCTCCTTGGCTTTGTTCGCGAACTCGTCGTCGCGCAAACATTCTACGAGATCCGACGACGACTTGCCGAACAACGCGTGCTTGGCGAAAAATTTTGCGATCGTCCGGGCGTCGCCTCGAGTCAGCTCGTATCCTCTATTCTCGAGTCGCTCGACGACGACCAGAGTAGCGGACGCTATTATCAATTTGAATTCATCATAGTAATCAGTCACCGGGTTATATTCGTCGCCGAAGTAACTCTCGGCGGGGAAAACGAAGCTGGACAGATCGGCCCCGCGATCCAGGAGCAGATCGACCGTATCCGGCAAGAGACTCGCCACGGCCAATTGCAGCGGTGTCCGACCCAAATTGTCCTTGGCGTCGATCTGCAGCGTCTGATTCAACTCGTCGTTGATCTTGAAAAATAGCTCGGCCAGGTCGTCCTCGTGGTATCTCCGGCAAATGGCGTGCAACGGAGCAGTTCCCTCCGCATTGGCTGCATCGGGATCGGCGCCGCGCCTCAGCAAAAGCTCCATCAAGTTCTCGTAGTCGTAGTGCAGAGCCAAGTGCAACGGCGTGTTGCCCGACTTGTCCCGGGCGTCAACCAGCACCGGCTGGCCTACCTCGTCGCTGGCCTCGAGCAACCTCCTCGCCAGTTCGTCGTCGTCGGATCTGCTGCAAACGACGTGCAGAGGAGTGCGTCCCTCTGCGTTGGCTAAATTTGGATCCGCGCCCTCTCTCAAAAACAATTCGATCAAGTGCGCGTAACCGTAGTCCATGGCCAAGTGTAAGGGTGCGTTACCGAGCTTGTCCTGTGCATTGACTTGCACCGGCCGATACTTGTCATGGCTGAGCTCGAATAACATCTTCGGCAAGACGTCGTTAAAAAGTTCGGTGCTTTTGAAAATAACGTGCAGAGACGTCGATCCTTCCTCGTTGGCCGCGTTCGGATCGGCGCCTCTTCTCAGCAGCGCTTCGATCGCCTTCTTGTGTCCGCGTTCCAGAGCCAGGTGCAACGGCGTGTTGCCCGACTTGTCCCGTGCGTCGATCTGCACCGTTTGTTTTTTATCGTCGTTGATCTTGAAGAACAGCGCCAGCAAGTCGTCGTCGTGGCCTCTCTTGCAAATGACATGCAGAGGCGTCGATCCCTCGGAATTGGCCGCATTCGGATCGACGCCACTTCTCAACAGCGATTCGCTCGAGTTTTTGTCGCCGCGTTCCAGCGCCGAGTGTAACGGTGCGTTATCGAGCTTGTCCTCCTGGACGTCGACTTGCACCGGTCGCGGTTTGTTGTCCCGATTAAGATGATCCATGGGGGATATCGATCTCTGTGCCGGCTCGTTGTCAAGAACTGGTCATGTAAATATAAAAATAAGAAAATTACGCCTTCCTTGGGCTCTTAATCCGTCCAATACAAGGAGACCCCTAATTTTGACTCATTTTTCCTCGCGTTATTTTTTTATGAAACCATTGTGGGATTTTTATCGCTCTTTTCAAAGACGGTGTCAGATTCACGATTTATGTGCCTATTTTCTTATTACATTTGTTTGAACAAAAAAAAAAAAAAAAAAACCTAAAACTCTGGATCTGGTGGCATACAGGCCTATACTTTTTCTTCATTTTCGGCTACAGTCAACTGTTTTGGTGGCTGCCATCTTGAATCTGGATGAACCAACGCCGCTAACTTTTAGTACAGGCCTGTATGACACCAGATCCAGAGTTTTAACCGGATCCGAATGCGTAATCTTGGTGAAAAATACGATCATTTTGAAGACTAATGTTCGTTTTCACCACGTTTTTTTTTTTTGTTTAAACGAATGTATTTTTGAAAACGGTTGCATATATCGTAAATCTGACGCCAGATTTCAAAAGAACGATAAATATTCCATGACATATGATATTTTTACATTAATTTGACGATGGTTTCATAAAAAAATAACGCGTGGAAAATTAAGTCAAAATTAGGGTCTCCTGCTTATTTGCTTTGAAACGTTGTATTATGAATAGTAATAATAAAATACAATTTTCCACTGCAAAATTTTGTTAAAAAACAAAAAAAAAGTTTGATAATATGGTTTCTTATTATGAGAAATCATAAATTTACTACTTTAAATAAGCATAAACATAATGTAAAAAAACAAAAGAATTAAAAGAAAAAATACGTAATATAGGAAATTTAGTAACGATTAATTTGACAGCGAAAAAAATCTCATCGACCGTTTGGTCAGATAGAATATACTATTAAGCCTAAAACATCGCAATGACATAATTATTAATAATGGCTATAATTGTGGGCCAGCTCATGAAACAAAAAAAACCTGCAATATTCTGTCATGTCGAAGTTAGCAGCTTTGATTATTTAACGCGGTAAACATAAGTTCGCCTCGTGTCCCATCTCGTCCCCTCTGAGATCCCCGAACCACCTTGATTTAAATACTTTATTGTCCCCTCGTAAAAAATCTAAGGTGGCAATTTTATCTCTATCGGTATGGAAGATAGACACGTATAAAAAAACAGAAGTATTATACAGGCGCGATCGAGGCTGGCCTATATGGTAACCGAACCAACTCCAAGGGGGCCAACAGCAATCAAGCAATCTGAACTTGTAATGAATAAACAACGTACAGTCACGATCGTGTGATAAACTTTTCGTAGCCGAGTGATACCGCGTTCGGCTGTTGTACACTAGTGTCCGTTTGATTCGGTGCGCCTCAGAAAACGTAAACACACGTAGTAGGGGCCGCCTGTATGTATAGCATCGGCGGCAATAATAACAATGGTATACGTATGCTACATAGGCACGCCCGGACTTCGCTGTGTTTACGTTTTCTACAGCGCACCGAATCAAACGGACACTAGTGTACGTAGTACGTACGCTCGTCATCGGATCGTCATAAGCGGGTGTGATCCCAAGTAGAGCATATGATCATTTTTCTATCAAGCAATAAAGATTTTTATTTAGTTTGAACAAAAGTTTAATTAAAAACGATGTATACATATTAGCCTGGATGTTAATTTAATATTATTATTATATTATTATTATTTAATATTATTATTATTTTACTTTTTTTAAGACCGCCGGGTGGAAATCACTTTCTTATACCTTAAAACTCGTGCGCAAGTTTTAAATGTAATTTGCACGTAAAAATGATGAAAATATGACTGAGGCTTATGAAAACCGTAAAAATACTGCAATTTTTTTATAAACGTGTATTCCAGGCTAATATATATGACCTCGAAAATTTTTTCTCGAGATATTTAAAATGAATTAAGCTACTTTTTAATGAAATATATTTTAAATATCACCTAATCATTATTTTTGATTTGTACAAAAAATTGTTTCATTACTTGAGCATTTTTAATTTCACGACCAACAATAGCTAAATATGAAATTCTTAGTTCATTTTTTCTAATTTGATCAAAGCATAAAAATAAAAAAATCATATCCGCCGCGCATGACTGACGCAAAATGCAGAGCCGAGTGCTTTGCGACTCTGCTACGGAAAGATTATGCATTCATGATTTACGTTGTTTATTTATTAATGGCGTAGATTGCTCGCTCGTGCCCCCTTTGAAATTGGTTCGGGTACCATATAATCAAACTGAATTTTTCCTTCGAATTTGGGCTTCTATACGTGTCTTAATCTTCTTCGATATGACACGGCCAATCAGCTATTCGTCCGCCATTTGTATTGCCAGATCTTGACAACACTGCGTTTCTGTGCACGTACACACGACAAACTGTTTCGTCTAAAGTTAAAAAAATATTTCTTACTTTTTTCGCGAGAGTCACAGACTCGCACGTGATAACTCCTTGATGTTCACGCTATGGCGTCGTAACGTGTACTGACTACTGACTGTACATAGCACTGTACGATCTTTGTATAGAGTGTGATGAAAAATGCAACGTACCTACACTCGATAAATATAAAAATGAGACATCGTACTACCCGAGCGATCCCTGTTTTCTCGACAATGTCGAGCCAGTGTATCTAGATATATTCGGTAAAATAGAGGAAGGGGATATACCAGATGTACATGGCCGATTCTCAGTAAAGTCGATGTCAGAAATGTTCCCAAATTTTATTAAAATTTTTGGGACCATTTATCACCCTTCAGAGGCCCAAAGTTGATCTTTTCTGAAATGCATTATTATCAAAAATATTAAAATCATTCCTAGCTCAGTATAGAATGATTTAAATGAAAAAGTACTCGAGAGATTTTTTGTTGGAAACTGTCCAAATTTTCAGCATTAATCTATTCCAAAGTGATTTGAGCACTCCGGAGGCTTGTAGCACCACAAAACTCAAAAATCTAATAGAGTTAAGAGTAAAACTAATAGAGTCTAATAGAATCTAGTAGTAAAACTCAAAAATCTAAGTCAGAGTGAAGATGTCGTCGTGCAACCGTTTGCAATGAAATGAAATCGAAGATTAGAGAAAAACCGCTGCCAATTTATTGGCAAATAGCTTCCTCATAAAAAATGCGATTAATAAAAGGTTTGATTGTTAATAGTCAAATTTTTCACTTTTATAATGACGCAATGTACGTGTGCGGTCGCACACTAACGTGCGCCACTTCATCCGTGCGTGCACACACACAAGTGTGTGCCCCGGTGTGCGTATGCGGTGTACAGAATAAATTTTTAACTTCTCGATGGATCCTAAAAAGATTTTTCGACACTTCTTACGAAACACATATCATTCAAAACAAGCCGAACAATCTCAGACTACGTGTCTCCGTTCAAAAGTTACACTAATTCAAGATGGCCACTTTTGCTCTATA
>CACVKI010144046.1:0-33960 GCA_902732785.1 Trichogramma evanescens
GACAAACCTCTAAAAAATTGATATTTTCAATTTTTACGATTTTGGCACGAGTTTTTCTGAAAAAATGCTCTTTTCGGGGTGAATTCACCCCCATACAAAAAAATTGGGGATGATTTTTTCAACTTTTTAGAGGTTTGTCTTCTAGAGAAAGTTGTAACGATTAAAATGAGATGTTAAACATAAAGATCGGACTAATAGTTTTTTCTCAATCGCTGGCAAGAGCTAAAAAAAAGTGATTTCGAGAAAAACGCGTCCGAAGTTTTGTTTTGTGCATATCGAGCACGCTAGACGCTTTGCGTAATCGGGCATAACTTTTTTTCCTTTATGAATTTCGTTCTAAAATTTTAACAGGGTATTTTTATGATGTTAAAGAACGTTTTAACGTAAAAAAATGCATAGATTTGTTTTTCATTTTCAATGGGAATGTCCCCTTAAGTAATATTTAGTAAAATTTGTTCATTTTTTACATTCGTGTAGATAGATGTAACTTATAAAATAAAGAGTGCTTGCATTTTTAGGAAATCGTTTATCATTTTATCACCCCTCTCACCTCACTCCTCTGGGCCTACCTTGGCTGTCTGTTTTTTTATAAATCACCGACCCCTCCGGTCAACCCAGCGCACTTCGTCAGAGGACATTATCGGCGTACAGCGACGTGACCCGCACCCTGCCGGCGCACACGCCACACATGTCCGAGTAAAGCAGAGCTCCTGGCTTGACACATCACCTGCAAAATCTCACCAAACAATCACTTGAACGCCTCACGAACCCGACCCGGAAGTCCAAGTTAAATAAAATATAATAATTATACATAATAGGTACTTCAAAGAAAATTGTATCTCGTTCGAGCCAATTTGAATGTGCAAAGATGCTCAGAAACATATAGATCAACTAGATCAGAATTTTCGAATCCAATTTCATTTAGAATTAAAGTAAAAAATAAATTGAATGCATTAATGGAAGAAACAACGATCGATCACTGAGTGGCAGAGCACAATCAAGCTAATCGATGGGAACTTGAACGATATCAATTTGTTCTCTCGACAACGGAAACGAACTGATTGCAAATGAGCTTCATCTCTAACTGCAGTTGATGACGCGACCCCATACATTACGTATCCCTACATAGCAGCTATACCAACAAGTATTCATTCTTATTGGAATATAATAGTACAGAGCAAGCGCTGGAATTGTAGGCGGAGGTAGGTATAGGTATACACGATTCGGACTAGCAGCTTATTTGGCGTCGCCGAGGGATCCGCTCATTGCCTCTCTACGAGATTCGCTGAACGGGTAGTGGACGACTACTTAAGATTCGACTCGCAGCAGTGGCAGCAAGCCTCTGGTCCTATCAGGATCCTTTTTCGTTGTGCACTGGAAGAAAGGCAGCTTGACGCAAGCGAGCTTTTGACTACACAGGTGCCAGCTTTTGGACAAATGATCCCTCTCGTAAATATAGACACGCGCGAGCGTGTGCATAAATATATGTCTATGCTCTGTCTGTATATACATGTATGTACACGGCAGATCGGCCTGGTAATAGCTGCCGTCTACGCGCTCGGTATTCCCGATGGAGGTGATGGCGAAATCTCGCTCCCTCTCTGTCGCGCGCGCACGCGAGAAGAGAGAGAGAGAGAGCGAAAGCACCAGCAGAGCCCACCAGGGGCCGTTCTGTAGCGAGCTTGAAGCTCTCGTGCAGTGTACAGCTCGCTTCTAATTTACTAGACTCATGCATCCGGAGAGCGATATTCGAATGAAATTCCCAACTGAGACTTTGCCTCGCGTTGGTATATACCTATACCAACTGCACGAGCACTGACTCCCATCTCCAACTCGAGCTCTGCCGACGCCATCCTACGCCACTGATTTTCTTTCAGTAAGTTCGCTTCCTATTTTCATTTTGCATTTTGTTTTATTTCCTTCGTTATTTGTGATATGCCTCGGTTCTTTTTCATTTGTTCAACATTGAGCGACCTTCTATATCCTATTCAGCTACTCTAACTGCAAATACCCTTCCATCTGTATCTATTTCTATTATATGTATACGCACTTCCAACTTCAACATTTGCACTCAATATTTCGATTTACAATTTTCATGCGACTTCTCAGTCTTTTTTTTCATATCCGTTGCAAGTTATACATTTCAGCGTATTTCCCCTTCATTTAGAGTAGGTAAAAGATTTGCTTTTTATGTAAATCTTTCCTAGTCATTTTTTCCGTGTGTTGTTAAGACGAGAAAAACAAATCAAATTTAAATTGGAATAAAAAAAATTCCAATTTATTTGACGATTACTTATACTTTGACAAATTGATATGTATATTGATAAGATCGACACAACGTACGTCTTGTTTAGGGTGCTTTGTGCATCACCATCGCTTCGACATACATTCTCCCAGGACACGAAAATAAAGCGCACAGTGAAAATCGTACACAGCGTTTATAGGGCAACACGCACGTCCTATGTGATATACATTTTAGGCGGGAAAAATTCTCAAGCTGAAGATATGAGCAGGCCGTTTCTCGAACTCGTAAATTTTCTCGCTTGTGTGCAAGTGAGCTTGCAGCCATCGCAAATAGGAGTTGCTATATGGTGGTACACGACATGTACATGTCGTTTTTGCTGCAGGAATGAAGAGAGCACAAAAAGGGCGGAGAAAAGGTAGGCTGTAGCTCTTTTATAGGCGAAATTAAGCGTCTCGGGTTCGAGTGAGCTATACGTCTGTGCCGAGATCTTCCTGTTTATGATGCCAAATTTTATACGTATAATGTGCACAGCACACGAAAAAATTTAGATGCTTTCAAATATTGATCTGCAAATTTTATATTTCTTGTTTTGATGATTCTTTTGCGAGTGTGGATATTTTTCACAATTATGAAAATGATTCTTAAGAGCTACAATTCATCCTCGAAAAGAAAAACAGTTAAGGGCCATAAAAAAAAAAAGAAATCACACCAAAAAAAATTAAAAATTGACTCCAATAACCAAATCTCATTGAGAAATAATTACATTTAAAAAACCGCAAAAATGTCCGCAGCCAATCTGAAGTCCGGATAGCTATCAATAGAAAACTATTCATGATTGTTTAAAGAGAGGATTGGATATGTATTGAATTGGGACAATATGCATGTACACCAGTACTGTAGGCACCCTGTAAGACGCACCCTTATTTTTCGAGTTTGATTTTTTTCTTCAGGAGGCATGTCGACATCAGAAAACTATGCCCAGATTAGTAAAAAATCTTTTATGAAAAGGTCTAACCCGTGCCACAAGAGCAAAATCGTCATTTCGGGATAAAAATCTAATTTTTCGATCAAGCTATAAATAGCTAGAAGAAGATTTGACGTTAACGAGTCTTCGATCAGAATATGGTACAGATGAATTCAGAAGCTGACGAAATGTTTATAGATGATGAAGAATCAGAACCTATATTTACGGCCAAAATTATTGGAAAAATGTTAGCAGATACAGAACCACTCATTGAACGAGCCATAAATCATGATCCAATAATGACTTGCAGCCTTTAATTCAAGCAAGATATAACAAAATCATTGCAGTGTTATGAAAATTCATACAAAGATTTGATGCGCAAAGCGAAGGAAAAAAGTTAGACTGAGTATTTTACTCAAAAATGAATAAATACTTTGATTTTCAAAAAAAAAAGTTGCTTTACTCTTTCGTACATTGACATTTCAGCTAGACGAGGAACCGAACCCCCCTTTTCCCATAAGAACAATGCTTCGGTATCCGCGGTTTCGGTATACGCGGTACTTTTTTGGAACCGAACCCCCGCGGATAACGGGGTTTGACTGTAACTTCATCTGTATTGTACTTGTACCGGAATTAAAAGACAATTTTATATTCATGACGTATACTTCAGTTTTCATCAATCACCGTAACAATCAGAAAAAACAATGCAACATATAAGACGTAGCATTTAATGATAAAAAATCCGCGGAGCTCCATTTCATTTCTCGTAGCGAGGTTTGCACGCTGCAGTGATATAATAGCTCGCAGTAGCACGATGTATCGCACTAGAGGAAGAAGGGAAGACGCATTCAAAGATGCAAAGATGCAAAGACGTCCCTACACGGCTCATAAAACTCGACGTTTTATGCTGATGGCTTGCTCAGTTCGTCTCTCTATGTGTGTGTGTGTGTGTGTGTGTGTGTGTGTATTGATGTACATATAACGTAGATATACATTTTATACGCATGTGCATTCATATAAACGCGATATAAGGTCTGTTCTCTCTGAAACCGAATGACCAAAAAAATTTTTTTCTGATGGCATAAAATACTTATATTTGTTGTCAATATACCCAAATTTTATTTGAATTTTTTTAATCGGTTATCACTCTTTTTTAAAAAGTCCAAACTCACGTTTTTCTCAAATCTATGATTAAAAAAATTACTCCAATAGGTTCTTTATAATTTCTTAACTAACACCTCTCAAATTTTTCTAATATTTTAGTCATTTTTATGGCTGGGTAAAATCAAAGAGTACAAAAAAGTGGAAAAAACGTCAAAAAAGGTCGAAACAACAAAAGAATAGCAAAAATATGATTTTCTCACATTTTTTGATATTAGGCTGTATAAAAGTGCTATATTTTCAAAGACATACACCGCCTTTGTGTACGCATACACGTATTTTGTAATATTTTTTGCGGCAGTAGCGTGAATATGTGATATTTATGAGCTTTTAAAAAAAAATTACTTATGATGCAACAGATCGTGTTCCGTAATAATTAAATATTTCATATTGGTCAAAGAATGAGGAAAATTTTTTGAATATTTTTTGATTGAAAGTTCCGGCTCTTATGGTCAAATTTTTGTCTCTAGATTTTAGAGCCCTGTTTGAAAACATTCGAAAAAATTCGATTGCTAATATAATTTAGTAAAAAAAATGAGAATTTTTCCTCCGTATCGTTAAAAAAATAATTTTTGAGGCAGTTTTTCGCTCCCTAGGCACGTAATATACTATTTGCTAAAAAAGAGCTCGGCGGAAGGCTTCAGTTCCCTCTCTAAAAAAATCTGAAAAAATTTCAAGAAATTTATTTCGATGCCAAAAGTAAGTGAAACATTTTTCAGGCTTTGTTTTACATAGTTGCGCAGTAAATAAATTTTTTTATATTTTCAATTATTTCTTCTGAAGTCTTCGAAGCATTTAAAAATTCTGAAAAATTCGAGATGTGTGCATTGTAGAAATGTACCTTCATGTTTTTTTTAGATTTTTCAAGTCAAGAACGGGAACAGAATCTATAAATTAAAGAAAAGAGACGTCTAATTGGAGTATAGAGAGTGCAACAACCTAAGAATCTAGAATCTCGTTTTCAGGTCCTTTTTCAATGAATTAATATAGTATATTTAACGTACCAAAAGAGCGTCCAAATCCCAAGACCCTTGGCGCACGATTATGTGAAAAATTCTGAGCCTTATCCGTATAAAAAAAAACATTAAAACACATTAAAATAAACAAAAGGGAGAGAGATAGAGAGAGAGGGTGAGTGGGGAGGAATAAAACCGAATTTCTTGCTATTGCTAGTTGAAGAAAAAAAATAAATGTATCGACAAAAGTATAAATTACGTACTGGTCCATGAGCTAACTTTCAAACATGTCGGAAAAATTTGGCATTTACAGCATTCGTATATATACCACGTATTATCAAGAGGTTTTTGAATGTACAATCTAGTCACATTTTACATAGCACACATAGTAGTAGTACAAAAACTACAACAGTCGGGAGAGCCAAAAAGAATTGCGTTAAGTGCGCAAAGTGGCCCCGTACACCCCTCTTCTCGGCACTCCTGTATGAACGGGTTCCCTTACTTATAAAACTCTTGGGGGTGCTGCTTGCGGAGCAGCTTTCCGAGTCTCAAACCAGTATCAGAGAAACTAGGCCCGTTAAAAGTTGGACGACGACGACGGTGAAAACGACGACGTAGACGACGCGTTAGCGGCGCGCAAAACAATCTGGGCGTAATAGGCAAAGTTGTTCAGCAGCATGTGCGGTGCAAGCTGCACAATGCCCGTAGCCCCGTATACACACGCAGCAATAGCAGCAGAAACGGCTATCCTCCGCACTTAGACTTCCTTGCTGCACCTTTTATTATTTTGTATTTGCACGTGTCTCTCTGGCAGCCATATACGTTTCTATCTATCTCTCTCTTTCTCTCTCTTTCTTTTAAACGACTAGGCGAAGAAAAGAGAAACTATACAAAAGTGAAGCAGCTACGTTAGAAAAGCGTCGCTAGGCAAAACTTGAACTTTGCAGCTCCCTTATTGCTGTGTAAGACTATACTACTCTGAGGTACGACATTTACATGTACTTATATTTGACATGTATATTATATATATTGTAGTCAGTCAAGTAATGGACAAGGCGCAGGCCCTGCATGGGGCAAGTTCTTTAATAGAAACGCCATACATAAAAAATTAGAGCAGATTTTTAGTCGAACGTGGGTAGGATTATAGAAAAAAAGCGATGATAATAAGAAAAACGATAGAACTCCCTAGGTAGGACAGAATTAGATTCGAAAGTGATACTGGCATAGATAGATTTAAACGAGCAATAACTGACGTCGGGCGCAAGCAGCCGTGATTGGACTGTACTTGTTTAGTGTGCAGACTAGTAGCTCGAAGGGAAGAGGGAGAGGAGAGGCGGCTAGATTTGTCAAAACGCGAGAGCGAGTCCAGCCCAGTAATTAATTGTATCAGAGTCCATGATTACATGTCGCTTTGCGCGCGTTCGTGCAGCAACAGCAGCGAGATTCGTGCGAGCGCGCATGCATGTACACATAGAACAAGCGGCTGGGCTCGCAGAGGATTATACGGGACGTTCGCGCCGTATCCTGCACATACGTAGCTGGGCTCGTTGAGGCTCGAGCCCCACTCGATAGATGCGCGTGTGCGTGCGTGTGCGCATCCCACGCACGTTCGCGTTGGTAGGCTACGTGAGACGCACACGAGTGTGTGTATATTACAGTCAACGACACAAGCCTTGCCTCTATACTTCGCTCAGCTGCAGTCGACAGTTGTAACAGGCGATTCGCTCGGAAAGCCTGCCCATGTATGCGTTCACCTAACTAAATAGATGGACCAACTCTTATGAACAGATGCACTCTGATGGAGCTTTTGGCTCCACTACTACTAATGCCTGGCTGCAGCCATGTAAAATTCTACGCTCATTCACTCCAATGTATAGTTATGTAACAGTGCGAATCGCATGCAACTATTGTCGGTGCGTTCAAATCAACGTTCAAGTCATTTGCAATAAGCCCGTAACGTAAGTGTATACGCAGTGACGTCAACATGGAAAATGGATAAAATAATCAATCTCTTTCGAAATTTAATTAAAATCGCTCGGCTCGCTTCGTGCCTAAGCTGTACCGTATACCTGTAAACTACCACGGCCGCTGCTTGCGATCTTAGCTCTGACCCGTAATAAAGCCGTAGATCGTATATATTGTGAGGAAAAAAGCTTATACATAATAAGTTGCAGCCGAGAAAAAGCTAATTAATTTTCACTTAGCAACTTGAGTATACGTATAGCGAAGTGAGCGCGTGCCTGTACCTTCTTACGTCCAGCTCGAACTTGTAAAACATTTCTTGCAACGAAAAAAATCGCACAACCCTATCGACGAGATCACTTCTTGAAGCAGGTATAATAAGAAAAGTTTATGTATTTCACCTTCAAATATTCATTTTATAATATGTAATAGATCGTTCATAAATCTTATCGACTACTTTGTTCGAACCAAAGAAAAAATTTTGCCTCAAAGTGTACGTATGTCAAGAATAAGGATAAACAACGGTGTTTATAAGACGAGGTGTTTAAAAACTCGCGTCACTTTGACCGAGCTTCAAAGGTCCAATCCTAATAAATCATTTTTACACTACCAGGTGCTCGAGAAGTTAACGTTACTTGTATACAATAATGATCGTCTTCAGCGAATATTTCCAAGTATGGTAAACGAGCTGTCGAATAGTCGACAACAGTCTTGGATCTATAAACGCACACAAATGCATTTTTAGCCGATTAGTTTTTTTTCTTCTTGCAGAGCTTTTTTCACCCTTTCAGCTTTATACATTACTGCGCGATTCCGTAAGATTTACTGGTGGAAAGTTTTCTCGTTCGTTGAATCAGCGTGCTGAAGCGCGCGCTTTTAACCAATTCATTCATGCGTACACATAATGCGCGGACTAAATTAAGCAGCGTCCAAAGTGTAATAAGGTATAAATCGAAATAAGAGCAAGCTTTTTATAAATACGTATACGGTGTGCCAAAGGAATAAAAGTTGAGAGAAGTAGCCGTGGCTGGATTTCGTTCAAGAACTCGAGAGCGCGTACGTAATAAGCTGCTATATATAGGAGCGATGCTTTAATCGTCGTGGACTTTAGCAATTGTATAATTTATTCATGGATTCTTTTGTCGAAGATCGCAGTTCTTCAAGCCGTCCAAAATATTTCGGTGATAGGTGATTTCATTGAATCATAGCCGTGAAATTCAATTAAAGCTCAGGACTTTATTTACAATCCAGTGTGCATAGTAGGGCACGTAGGTGGCAACTTCGCTAATGCCGTAGACAGCGTATTCACCGCATCCGGCTGCCCAGCTGACCACACCAACTTGATAACCCGCGTCGTCGACGTAGGGACCTCCGGAATCACCCTGCGTGCAGACAGAAACGGCCGCATGCCCCCCGCCGTCGATCGTTAATTATATATACGCCGCAAAGGCCAAATTCGCTCTCATCGCGAATTTTGAACGGTTAAGCTGTGTTAAAGTATAAGGTATACATAATCTTTACCGTGCAGGTGCCACCGGTCGCTACGTTCAGCGGTCTCAAGCACATCGTGCTCCGGTCCATCCTGGGCGGACTTTGCGAGTCGCTCAAAAACACGTCGGCAATGAGGCGCCGGCATCGATCAAAATCGTCGATCCTCATGCGGATGGCGTTGAGATGCGTTCGATCAGGAATACCCTGACGGCCCCAGCCACTCAGCGTCAGGGCCAAGCCATTACGGTATGGGTAATCACCGGTGGCTAGTCTGACAGGCTGTATCCTATCGTTGAAAATCATATCTCTTGTTAGCCGAATCAAAGCTATGTCGGCGTAATTGACGTTCTCGATATCCTGCTCGAGTGCAAGTACAATTAATCATTGGAATATTCTCGAGGAAAAATTACTCTGTCAAAGTAAACACAACTATACGGTGAACCAAGCTTTATTATACCATCTGCATATTTTATTTATCATGCCGCCGCATAACGCGGTACCCGGCAACACCAAAGACTTTGACACAATGAGAATAATCGCGTCCGATATTGTGTTTACAGGTGCTTCGGCAGTAATGGAAATTTCGACAGATTCAATTTTACTCACTGTGAAATTTTCGTGCATGATGAATAATTCCGCTTGATAATAAACGGCATCGATACCACCCAATTTGTTGCTGCCCGCTACGATTTCCACGCTCGATGCTTCCTCTCTTTGGATTAAAAAATTATTTATCGTGAATATGGTGATTGCCGGCTCGCACTTGGAACCAGCAACATAAGAATATAACATAACTTACGCATTGACGCAGTGGCCCGCTGTGAGAACAAAACGTGGGTGTATTATCGAACCTCCACAGTAAAAACCATCTTCGATATTGTTTAACGCATTTTTGTGTCTGAGATACACTTGGTAAGGATATCGTCCGTTTTCCGCTTCAAATCCATTTTTTATTCTCAGCTTTTCTGTTGCGTTAAAATTACGAAATTATCGATTGCACGTGACTGCTACGAACAATAAAATTGATGCTTCAACTCACCAGCGTAAGTATTCACCAGAATAACAATTATGAACAGTAAACCCATTCGAGAGAACATTATTATAAATAAAATAAGTAGTGCCTTGTGGAATTACATTCAACAGCAATTGTTCGACTGCTTAATAGCAAATGCAGAGGTATTTCTTTAGCTTAGTAGAATTGTCACGATTTGCCGATCAATATTTGACACAAAAATCATAAAGTAAATATGATTCAAATTATCTGGTCATAATGATAAACTTCGAAATTTGGTTTATGATTCGTTTAATTTTGATACGTGGATGTTTTGAGGACAATCATTTTTCATGATAAATGTTCATTTTTACGACCATTTAAAGTCGTTGAATGTTATCACAGCTATTAATTTATATTTCTATAATTAAAAAAACAGTAGCATAGTTTTTTTCAATAGCCTAATAAAATAACTTTCCTACGTACTACAATATTAAAGATTCTTTGAAATTTTTAAATTGATATATTGAAAGATTGCTTGGATAAATCAAACAAAATATTTTTCATTCAATTCTATTTAAAAAAAAATTGTTTAATATGTACAATAAAAATATTTGAGATATCTACAATTAATTGTGGTTATCCGCCATGCAATGTCGATATGAAAAGAACGTTATCATTTGGTTGCAATTTATAATTGCCTTCATCCTGAAAAAAATACGTGGCCTTATTATCTTACAAAAAAAATTAAAAAGCTTAAAGCTTTTTTCATCATGAGTTGCATAATATTTACCAATAATTCCCAATCTGTTTCATTTACCAATACGAGAATTCCAGGTCGTCTATAAAATAAATAAAAAAATTTTTTTATAATTAAAAGATTATAAATATGTTTAAATGGAATTTGAAAAATTTTTGAGATATTTATGTGTATAACTAAAATTAATCAATAGTTTTTATTGGCATTATATTTCGTATACATTGCCATAGCGCTGCTGGCTAAAATTAATCAATTCCAAACTGCACTTGTAGCTCCATCTGTATCGAGAATGTTCAACTATCAGCTTCAATCACGAACTAACTGATTTTCTACTTTATCAGTTGAAACGTTTTTCGATTCGCAGAGTGTTAATTAATCAATTATGACTATGCACTTGATTCGTATTTAGGTCATTTTAGTATTTTCAAAATTTTTTTTAGAATTCATTTCTGTCGAAGAGACTGAAAAATTAATATAATACTCACATTGTTTCATCTTGGACAAAGAGATCTTCTCTTTCTTTATCTTGCAGCATATTATCACGCATCCAAAGGATTAATTCACCAAGCGTCCCTATTCAAAAGTTAAAAATAGATGATTAATGCAATAAAATATTGTTTTAATTCCGTAAAGACAAGTACTTACATTGTGGTTTTGCAGGCAAAACAATATTGTGTTTAGTTTTATTGTCAAACAAGTACTCCGCGCCACCTCTGTATAAAAAAATATTTTTACTCATCAATGCATAAATACATTAAATAAAAAAAACTAATATGAAAAATGATGAGACGAGTCGGACTTACAAGTAAATTCGTTTATAAAAGTATTTATATAAAAATGACCAAATCGTCAAAATTCTTTTCTATAAGGTTAGATGTACCGACAAGATTGGATATAAAAATAAGAATAATTACCCAAACTCAATAACAATGGGCAAGTCTGATTGACTCATGATTCTTTTAGAAACAAAAAACTTAAAAATTTCTCACTGTTAATTTAAAAATTAAAAAGCCATCAAACAATTGAATTACAAATACGGAGTATGTGCATAGCACAGCAATTTGCCTCATACATTCTGTTTACATTGAAACCTCGTGGCTTTTTAGAAGAACGAACATTCCAATGCCGCATTCGCCGGTCGACACTGTGCACTGTGCAGGTTGTCGCACCGACGCACACTTATTAGGCGCATGAGTAAACATTCTTTGTTTGTGTAATAGGCTTCGATGTATGTTAAAACATTTTCCATTGTCTTGGCAGTCATCAAAAGTGACGTAAATTATGTGAAAAAAATTAGGCCTATTTGTGAAAATTTGTAGCACGAAACAGGGAGTTTTACACCAAATATCAATAATAACATGGAGGTCATTCTGACGTTGTCCGTTGAAATATTTTCATATTTAATGTTATGAATTCGAACTTGTAAATTATAATAAAAATTGACTTGCCGCGCACAAAGAAATAGCCTGACCCACCAATGCGTGAAACGCGCTCATTGCTTATAGCTATTTCGCTTATTCTCAAATCTCACCTATGCACGTGTTCCGCGTTCCCTCTTTGTGTTTATTGGCAAGCCTACAAGAGTCTCGAGAGTCTCAAGACTGATAAAACCGATTCTACAATACAAGTTTTGCGTTTTACGTTTATCATAATATATCCAGAACGTTCCTACGCCAACATCAACTAGCCCTAAGCCCACTGCTGCGTTCTTGGCTCTTCTTGCGTTAGACGCAGATTATTTTTCCGGCGCGGCCGCCCTTTTCTCGTCAGTGTATGCGTGGTAGGTGCTCGCAGAGACATAACAGCTCTTGGTCAGATCGTTGTTTTGGTCAATTATCGAACACAGCTTCTTGGAATTCATCGCTTATCCCGCGTGATCGAACCGGAGTGTTGCTAGTATTTCACCGGTATGGCGTCACGCCATAATAGCCGTATACATTTTTCAGCGCATCTTGTGAGATAAAATAGCGTGCATTCAGTATCGCCCAAGGCTATTGATATTTCGTTGAACTTGAAAGAAATACCATTGACCATTAGCTGCTTATCTTAACCAGTCAGTTTCAGAATCCCTTGTCAATAAGATCGTCATGTCAGGATCTCAAGACTCGGCAGAGACCGCAACCTCGACTGAGGTGCAACAGCCCGAACCAGATCCTGAACCCGAAACTGAACAACCTCCATGCGTCGAGTCCGAGGAGCCCAAAGTAGACGAAAGCGAACTTTTGCGCGATATAGCACAACTGGACGAAAAATTAGAGGAAGAGATTGAAGAAAAAGAGCATCATGATGAAGTTGAAGCTTCTGAAAAAACAGAGGATCATAAGGAAGCTGCTCAAGAACATAATGAACAACAAGTACAAGAGAAAGAAGATGAACCTCAACAGGAGTCTCCAATGAGTCCCACTGGCAATACTTCTGATCCTTTGCAAGAATCTGATCCTCTGCAACAAGAAACTAATGATGACAAAGAAGATGAAGAAAAAGAAGTGGCTACTACCGACGAGGGCAAACCACTTCAATATGAACCCGAACAATTTGTGGTTAGTTGCAAATATTTACTTTTTTATTTTATTTTTAGTTTGAAACTAACAGCATATTCTATAATACTTTTAGAGTAAAGCACAAATTGAGACAAAACTTCAAGAGGTAGAAATGCCTACTAAAATAATTGAAGAAGAAGAAATGCCTTCTTTGATGGCGACAAATATGTCAAAACTTGATGCATCAGTTGCAAGTTCAAACAATGAAAAATCAACTTTGAATCTCAATAATGACATTCCTGAAAGTACATCTCATAAAGATGCAGATGACGACAGTGATGACAGTGTTTGTGTTATTGATGATGACGATGACGATGATGAAGTACCAGCTAAGCGCACAGCTTCATCTAACGATGATCGAAGTTCTACAATTGATGATGATGATGATGACGATGATGATGACGAAGAAGAAGAAGAGGAAGAATTTGATGATGATGATCGAAGTGAAGACATTAGATACAATCGTCACAGAGACAAGAGTGGTTAGTCTATTTTCTTTTTTAATTTGTTTAACTTTTTTAACTATTGAAAAGTATTATTTAATCATTATTTTCACAGTAAACAACAGAGGATCAAGTAATTATAGAAGAGTTGAACACTACGAGGATGATGAAGATGAAATAGAAGAGGAAGAAGAAGAAGAAGAGGAAGAGGAAGAGGAAGAAGATTTTGAAGCAGAAGAATTCGACGGAGGTCGGTCAGATGATGCAATTTTAAGGCACAGTAATGGATTCACTAAACAAAATATAGAGCGTAGTACATCATTGCAAGACTTGACCCTTATGTCTCCAAAAACTAAACATGTTAACCCGTATAATCAAAGGGAAAGAATTCAACAAGCTGTGGGCCCACGATCTCAGCATGGATCAGCAAAACAATTTGCACATGTGCAGAGTAAAGTAAAAAAATATATTATGGAAATGTCAGAACAAAGGCGGATGTCTAATGACAAACGCAAAAAAGCGTTAGATGAGGCAAGGTACAAGAATGAAAATATAAGAGGTAACCCCTTGGATCACTAAATACTGAAATTTTTATTCATCTTAGAACTAAATAAGTTGTTGATATTAAATTTTTATTTTGTAGAAAATCCCATGCATGGAGGTGATAAATTTTCTAATGCTAAAAATATCAAACAATATGGCGAGAAAGTTTTACAAGAAGTACAAGAAATTGAGCTTAATGGCGAATCTGAATTCAGATCAGAAATCACAGAGAATGGTGAGATTAATTATGTAAGTTATGACTTAGATAGTAGACAACAAATAATTCAAGAAGAAATGGAAGTTGATCCAATGAATACTGAATCTCATCATGACAATATTGGTCACAATGATGCAATAAATGGTGCAGTTAATCAGAATAACTACATGCTAGACAGAAGAAACATCCAAAGACATGATATTCAATCTTACCCCAAACACACTTCTAATGGAGAAGATCCAATGCGTTCAAATTGTGATGTACGTACACTTAGTTATGATGAATATATGAAGGGTCCAAGTAATACTGTACTTAATCAAGATGATAACTCCATAAGAACAAATAATTTAGAGACACATAGAGGCATGCAGGATTGTGGACTAAAAATAGAAAAAGTATTGACGTATGCCCATCAAGATGAAGATGATATACATGGCCGAGAAACCCCACCAGCTTCAATGGTACATCAAAATAAAGTTTTGCACTACGCAACACCAGAAATTCAAAATTTAAAGGAACAACTGAAAGAAAAAACTATGCAATTTGAAAATTTATACGATGCATATCAAAGGTCTATGACAGTAAATGCATCAATGAAAAATGAATTAGATAGTTTGAGGCAAAAGATTTTCTATCTTCAAGATCAGCAACAAAAAAAGAAATCTCAAGAAAAAGGAATGCAAACTGAAAAAACTGTCAACATAATTGCTTCAAACAAAATGGATGATATTAAGTCGCAAACTATGATTTCGGGTGCAACTTCAAATTGGTCCGATACTATAGGAAGTGTTGCTATATCTATAAATCAGCCTCCTAATGTTACACATGTTTTAAATTCTGATGAGAGTGCTGAGCAAAATAAATCTCCTAAGCAAAAAAGTGCTTTTTCCAAAGCTTTCATGACATCTACGCGAATCTTGCATACTCTTACAAATCTCACTAATTTGAATAGCAAAAAAAGTGATAAAACTAGTAAACGTTCAAAAACACCAGAAAAAACAGAAGCTGAAGCTGTGTTTGTTGAACCTGCAGCACCAGGTACCTCGAGAAAACGAAAAGCCACAGATACTTTAGAGTTGTCCAGTTCAGCTCAACCTTTCAAAATTCCTCACACCATTAAAAGTGAAGTTGATAAAGGTTCTCTTTCAGAATCTCGAACCAATGATGATCATTCAGAAAATGGAAAAAATTCAGAATCTGCTCCGGAACGCACGTTCGAATTACACGAAATTGATGATGATGTTAAAGTGTTCATTTACCCAGAAGATGACGGTGATCAAAGTTTCCTTATTCAAGCTAAAGAAACAGGTCTTCAACCAAAACCAGGTGTACGAGAATGTGGTCCTTATGTCTTAGGTAATGTAGAAGTTTACATGACTGAATTGAATGGTACTATAAGTATATGGGGTAAAGAACTCAGTAAAAATTCAAATCAAATTCAAAATGATGAAATGGAAGCCTCTATGAGATCCAAAGATGGGTTCATGCCAGTAAAACCTCTAAACTTCCGTCATCAAAGCACACCTCGTGTATGCAGCAATAATATTCCTTGCTCATCTGGAAAAAAATCCAAAATTGTGTCTCGATTTTCACACAGAGCTCACTCGCATGAGTGCTTGGACTGTAGTAATATTAATCATCGAGTTTCTTGGCAATCTTGCAATCAAAGCCTCCATGATCACAGCCATCATGGTTGCTGTCCACCAACTATAAGAGTTGAGGATTCTCACTGTGGATACTCTTACAAACCACCTGTACCTCCAACTTGTTGCCAACAGAAATACGTTGAAACCAGAAGATGTTCTTTGCCAAATACGTGCATTGATAATTATTGTAGTTCACAACTTCGCAATGCACCTATGCATCATCCCGGTCATCACCTTCACTCTCAGCAAGCATATGTAAGGAAGCATTCATTCAAATCTGACGAAGATGAAGATGATGATGATGATGAAGTCATGGAAGATGATGAAAGCACATCCAAACACTATCATTCTGCTAGGGAAAACTCACCATATACTTGTAGTTCTAATAAACTAGTCCCCCCTGTATCAAAAAAAAGATGTTCCGACCCAGATTGTCAAATTGATCATGAACAAATGCATGCACAAAAACCTGTGCAAGAGGAATCTGATGTAAGTGATTCTTTTTAATATAAATATATTGGTATTTTCGATCGAAACATTTAAAAAATTCTCTAAATGTTTACTTATGTGTCAACAGTGTAACCCGAGAAAAAGAAGACTAAGCGGTAGAAAAATCAGAGGACTCATGATGGACTTACTAAAAGGTTGCGGCGATTGCAGAAGTACTAATCCTTTGAGTAAAACAAACTTGGATCGTAATGCATCAGTTTATGAACCTACTACTTCGGCTCAACATAACAAGACGGCGTTCAATGAGAAACATAATTCTTATAATTATGAAAAGTAAGTATTTTAATTTATCTAGGTACCTTTGATTCACCGAATTTTTTTGTTTGGTTATAATAAAAATTTGAATTATATTTTCTAGGTGCTCCAGTAATCAAGCTCGAGGCGGTAATGCTAAACAAACTGATAAAGATGAACAGCTAGGATTTTTAAAGAAAAAGTTTGATCAATTACAAGCTGAATCAAATAACATACGTGATATATTAAAAATACTCCATAATAACGACAATGAAGATAATTGATGAAAAAACTAAAATATTTATTTCTATAACTATACTTTTTTAAATGTTGATATTCTATGTATATAGCTATCACACTAAAGTATTTCTTTTTTATTTATAAAAAAAAACGTGCTACTTCGACTTCTAACATTCGAAGCAATTCTGTAGATTGATATTTAGATTGCTGTTGTACAATGTTCCTTCCTTCTGTTTTGCCTCTTTTTTATAAATTCAATTAAAAATTAAAAGCTGAGCATTTATTACTTGATTTAAAAGTTTTATCGAGTAATGTATAATGTAGAGTGGGTAGTAATTTAAAATATTCTGGAACACCATGTGTTGCCATGATTAAGTGACATTCATTTTTTAAGTATATCAAAATATAGGTATACCTATCTTATAAAATTATTATTTAAAAATGTAATAAAACAATATTCAAATGAATCTGCTGTATTTTTCTATTTATTGTTAGTAATTGGCTTGCTCGTACAATGAATACTTAGTGAAGAATGGCGCACAAGAGATTTTTTTATAATTTTGTCAAGTTTTGTCTCTAATGTTAGTATGAACAATCACAAGTGTCGTAGCCGGCTGATGGGTCATCTGTTGGTCCACAAGCTGGTTGCTGCTGTTGATCATTTTGGCCACACCCAGGCTGATCGGATGGATCGTTCTCTCCGAAAACATTACTGTACGAGACTTTGAGAAAATCGACGTGACCTTGCAGAGATCTGATTCTGCCCTGAGCTTGTTGTAAGGCATCATTAAGGTTGCAGATTTGCCCTTGCATCTTTT
Source organism: Trichogramma evanescens (assembly GCA_902732785.1). NCBI lineage: Eukaryota > Metazoa > Arthropoda > Insecta > Hymenoptera > Trichogrammatidae > Trichogramma > Trichogramma evanescens. The sequence continues at coordinate 17,722 of CACVKI010144046.1, forward strand.
TGCGTATCTATTTTTTGATTGAAAACATAATTAGATTTAGATTTTGAGCAGATAAAGCAATCGGGGGAGATAAGAAAGAATTCGACACGTACCTCGTCCCTTTCATTTTGAGCCGTTTTTGCAGCAGCTCTGCACTGAGCAAGCTGCACCTCGAAGTCACTTATCTGCCCTTGCATGCTCTTTTTTATGGCTTCGCATCGCTCTTTAGTCCTTGCCACTTGTCTAGCCGAATCCTCACGAACCTAAAAGAAGTATATTTGATTTTTCTGAGATTCAACGACTAAAAAGGTCACGTTAGTTGCCATCACCTGCTCTAACATAGATGTGAGTTGGGTGACTTCGTGGGTTTTTTCGTCGAGTCGCTTTTGCAAAATTTTGTTTTGCTCCTCCAAGCGACACACATTATTTTTTTGCCTTTCATTTTCCGTCCTCAACTGGCCGTTCTTCACCTCCAATTGCTCAATTATACCACCTCCGTCGTTCTTCTCTTCCTACGCGCATCGTTGCAATTCGATGCTTCGTTCAGTGTTTCAAGTTTTCGGGCATAGTAAAAGCTGTTGTCGTGCTTACCTGTAATTCTTCGTTGGCTTTTAAGGCACCATTTAGTTTGTTTTGAAGATCGTCGATGGTATCTTTGGTTGCGTGAAGCTCACGAGACAAATCTTCGCAATTGTGCTCGGCAACTAATCTGTATTGTTGAGTTTCTTGGAGTTTAATCTGAGTTTGCTTGAGGATTTCAGGTAGTGGGGCCAGTTCAGCGAGTTTTTCTTGGAATTGATTCTGAGGGGGTTGCAACGAATGGGGTCGATATAAACTGGAGAAAAACGTTGAAGAGTCCACTTGGACGAATACTCACTTTGACCCGATTTATTTCCAGAGTTACGTTTTCGTTCATTCTAGCGTTATCCATCTCCATCAGGTCAAGTTGTCGGCGCTGTTCTTCGACCTGCTGCTGGGCCTGCGAACAAGACGCGCGAAGCGCTTAGGAATTAAATGCTTTTCAGTTGGCTTTCTTTTTTCGTGGCATCACTAACGTGCAGATATTTGCTTCTGTACTCGTCGAGTTGCTCCGCTTGATCGCGAATCATCGTCCGCAACTCCTCGAGCTCGTCCTGCGTCTCACGGAAACGTTGCCTTGCAATTATCAGCGCCTGCTCTTGCTCGATCATTTGCTCGTTGCAGCCTAACGTGATCGTTAACATTAAAAATTGGCCCACAGAAGGAGTTTCAAAGACGCAGCTCGAAAAGGCTTGGAAGGGTCGACTCACCGAGCAGTCGGTCGCGCTCGGCCTCTATGTTGCGAATGCGCTCGAGAGCGTCGCAGAGCTGAACTTCGAGGCGGTCGCGCTCCTCGCGGGCCTCACGCGCGTTCCGTCGCAGATCGTCCGTGTTGGATCGCAGCTGCGACACCTCGCACAATTTGCTCTTGTAATCGTCCTGCAGTCTCTTGTATTGCTCCTTTAACTCGCTCAGGTTGCTCTCGCAGCAGTCGGCTTGCGGAGCTTTTGGGCACGGCGGCGGGGGACAAGGCCGGGCCGATTTTTTAGGCGCCGCCGGTGTACACGACTGGTCCTCGCACTTTACCTGTTTAACGAATCGCCGCGCGCAAGTTTTATGATTGCTCGACTCGAGCGATGCCGAAAACATTATTGTCAGAGTTGGACGAACCTTGCAGGTCGTTTGGTCCTGCTGAGAGTTTTGTTTGCACGTAAGCTCGTCCTGCATCATGCGCACTTCGCACTCGATATTCGACAGCTGCTCGCACTATGTATTTAAAAGAACGAAAACATATGACTAATCTAATGGAATTTCAGAAAAACTTGGCTTAATTTACCAAATTTTGTACGTGATCTTCGATGTTATTTCCTCGCTCGTGGCCCTTATTACGACTGTGGGACTTGCTTTGTGCAGCACATCCTCCGCCGCCACCGCCGCCGCAACATGCCGACGCACCGCCGTGTAGACGCAATGCCTCGTACATGTCGTTGCCGCCTCCACAGCAACGAGACTTTTGCTGCGTTGGTTGGCCGCAACCCGACATCGGTGCTTTTCAAAGTACTCGAATTTAGCGAGGAAAGGCTTTTTCAAGGAGCTACATTTTATTTGCAATATAACGAGTGTCACTAACTTTGAGCGCAGGACTTTTTCGGAGGCAAGCAAGGAGATCTGGAAGGTGGTGCGGCAGGGCACGACGGTGCTTTTGGACAAGGCGAAGAGGGTGGAGGTTTGTTTTTCACCAGACAATCAACGGTAGTGCTTAGGTCGGTGTTCATTTTCTGAACCGCTCGCATCTCGGCCTGGAGACTGCAGACTTTTCGTTGTAGTCTTTGTAATTCATCATCTTTCTCCAATAATTTTCGCTCGAGCTGAAATCTTGACGAAGGAAAAAAGTACGTGAAAAGATGAGGTTACGAACTGACGCGAAAGTAACAGTTCGTAGTCAACTATGTGAAATTGCCCGCAAACGATCACGATCGACCTCAGCGGTTGTCAAATTTTTCCTCATATATAGCTATGAGCTAACGCACTTGCTACTCTCGAGCTCGGTATTTTCCTTTGCGAGCTGGCACACAGACTCCTGTGTCTTTTTTACTGGACAAGTTTCACGGCTATGCGGACGACTGTCGGCAACGACGATTTTCGGAAAGTCTTCCTCGGTATTGCCGCAAACGATGAGTCTCGGCAGTCTGCGCGAGCGAGAACGATCGATGTTTTTTAGCCGAGTTATTTTCACCAATCATGAGCAAATGTATGGTACGTCGAGAGAAAATGATATATCTTACTTATCTTCCGGATAGTCGATCTCAGGGAAAATGAATCTATCGCAGCCGCCCTTGCCCGGCTCGGTGTCGCAAGACTCCTTGTCGCACTGGAGCAAATCCTCGTTGCAGGCGCTGGCGCAAGACTGCGTATCGCACGGCTTCTTCTTTTTCGCGCAGTCGACGCAAGTCACTGTGTCGTGCGGGAACGGCTTCATGTCGAACATTTTAGCGAACGTTTCAGTGCCGGGATCGACCAAACCCATCAACCGCTCCAATTTTCGTGTTATGGAATTCATTTTGCAGAGTTTTTCGGCCAATTCTCCTTGCACAGTGCTGAGTTCGGAGGTCATTTCTTTCGTCAAACAGTCGTTCTATACGTGGACGGACGAGGGATTACGTTCATTAAGCCCGACGATCATGAATCGTTCAAACTCGATCGAAAAGTACTCACTTGATTGATTCTCTGTATGATAGCTTTTAAATTTTGAATTTCTTCTTTGAGGCGTCTTGCCTCTTCTTGAAACTGGGATATTTCGTTCATTACCGCGGTATCTTCGAAAGGCAAACATTCTACGAGTGAGGTGCTGCTGTGACCTTGGCCAACCGGAACTCCTTTAATTTTCATAGAAAATTGGATCATTTTTATTATTATTAATAAATAAAATTCAGCTATGATAAGCGACACCCAATATGGCCTTTGATACAATTTATCTTGCACACATTAATGAAGCTATAGAGAACAAGCCATATTGGGTTGAGAGAAGAGAAAATAATTTTTATGAGCTTTCATTCAGCCTAGTTTCGATTCTTTTCAAAGGCCATATTGGGTTTCATAAATCATGGGACAGACTCACCTAACGCTAAACAACAAAACAGTAAGAAAACAGGAGTAACGTTATGGCGAATCATAGCGAAATGAAAGTTCATTGTTGGTAATCAGAAAAATTAAATACGCGCATCATGTAGTTCAAGTATCTTATCGTTTGAGCTGTAAGGTTTTTTAGAAAATTTCAAAACATTTTTTTTATCCATGCTTAAAGTCCAGCGTTTTTCATACCTTGACCCAATGCCCCGGGGACTGGATAATCTGGTGGAGCGTACGAGTTCTTCTCAGTCATTTCCCTAGTGAAAATAGTTATAATAGTTTACAGGTGAGCCGATAGTTTGTATCGATGTTCTATTATGACAGAAAAAAACCAATACTTGAGTTTAAGGTCCTCCTCGTCTAAATCGGAACCGTCAGAGTTGGTTTGTGAAAAAATCGGTTGACTCTCGATAGCTGGCACGGGCTCGTCCGCGTCCTTTATTAACTTTTCTGCTTTGTTCTCTTCAGTCTGAGTTTGCTGCAAAAAAGCATATTTAAAATACCTTGAACATGTTTGACTTTCAGAAACTGAATTACTAACCAAGTGCGGAAAATTTGGATCTGATTTGGTGAAGTCCGGTATGAAGTCTTTCAAAAAATTCAAGTCAGGGCGATCTTGGACATCGCCTTCTTCGCCGCGAGCTTTGACGAATGGCTTGTCACCCGCAGGACAGGAAAGCGGCGATTGATGTTGAGATTGGCGCGGTGATTCGGCAGATAACAGCAAAGACTGAAAATCTTCTAGGCCAAAATCCAGAGGTCTGTGAACATCGAACAAAGACTCGATCGACTTGAGCGGCTTACAATCGGACTCAATCGGAGCTAGCGGATTCTGTGATTTGACTTTATTTGCGTTTAGTTGCTGCTGCTGTCGTCGCTGATTTTTTTGCGTTGGTTTGCGGCGCAAATGCTCCTCTTCGGGTTCGCGATTCAAGTGTTGACTTGACGAGCGAGCTCGAGTCAGATTCGGACCATGATTACTTTGACTCAACGTACAAGACTTTTGCTTCTATGAAAAAAATTAATGTGATCTCCAGATGCTCTTGAAAGCTTGGGTTAAAGAAACTCATTTTTTGGAGGATATACCTTCATGCTTTTTACCTTCGAAACGAAACGAAGACGCGATGCGCTTTCGATAGTGTCGGAGAAAGTAGGTTGGAAATGTTTCCTCTTCACACGTTTACGATCACAGAGTTATGAACTATGGCCACATTTCGCGTCTAAAGTAATTTTGAATACTTCATTGTCATCTAGATTGTATACCCTCAAAAAACTTTCGAAATGATAATTTTGAATGATTTACCTGAGAATCGAGAATTGATAATTTATTCCGAAAGGTAAAAAGCAATCTTCGAGACGGACAGTCAAGATCTGACTTATCCTTCGAAAGATCTGAATGTTGCAGAAATTTTCGATTGTTTCACACTTCAAATAGCTATTTAGTCGATTTTCAATGTTCTTTTTTACATTTTTCAAATCTTTTTACATGTCAAAAAAAACGCGTAATTTTTTTTTATTAAACGCAATTATGTATCACTGAAAATTCAATTCAACAATTTTCATGTGTAATTTCTTCTATTAGTAATTTAAATATAATTACCAATTCAAATATTTTTTATAAAAGTGGAACTGACTGGCTGAACAATTTTCATGCATCGTATTACAATGAAGTGATTCGGTAATTTTAAGAAATAAATTTAGAATTTTAAAAAATGTGACAATTGTATTATTTATTTTGATTTTTCAAAATTCTTCCGATCAGATAGGATAAAAACGCAGATTTCTCGATGCATTTCTTTAAAAATTCATTGAAGAATTACAGCGTAATTATTCATTGGATGAAAAAAGTACTTAAAAATTACGTGCACTCTTCTAAATTGTAAAGAAAGTTATTACCGAAGAATATTTACAGTTGACAATTCATATTTGATCATTTTTATCATGTTGTGACGTCTGATCTGACTCTCTCTATATATGAATGATCAAGTCACCTAGTACGTTTTTCTGTCGTGGCGCTTGCTTCATAGATTGGGTGGCATTTGGCGGCTCCGAAACCACATGGTAGTCGATACTCGCGACAATCCAAACACATAGTCTGCTGTTACCGCGTACAATTTTGTGCAGTTTACTATAGATTGTAGGTTAGAAGTTCATTTGATTTTCCATCAATTTTCAATTAAATTAAATAATATGCCTGCAGGAGTCGGTTCTTCAGTCCTTCAGAGGGTTACGTACGTATTACTTATATTCAAAATATCATAAATGTATCATCCATTTTTTAACGCTTAATTATTTATTGGAAATTGGAATTTTTATTTTAGGAAACCTAAAACCCATAAGGGAAAGAAGGTTCTTCTCGATAAAGAACCCAAAGTTATTGAAAATACAAAACAAATATTTTTCGTTAAAGGCGCCAAAACTACTCCAGAGTTGCAAGAATGTTTAAAAGATATTGTGAGTTTTTTTAATTACACTTTCAAATCCATTCATTTGTGTATAAGTATTATAAAAATCTTATTTTTCTCATAGTACACATTAAAAAAACCAGATGCCAAAATTTTACGAAATCGCAATCATATAACACCATTTGAAGATGCTACACCTTTAGAAGGTTTTGGAAAAAAGTTCAATGCAAATCATTTCATGTTGATAAGCAACAACAAAAAGAGGCCTAATAACCTTGTTATAGGTCGATTATTTGAACACACATTGATGGATATGGTTGAATTTGGAGTAGAAAATTATATGAGTTTAAATAGTTTTAAAAATGAAAAAATTGCTAGTGGGATCAAACCAATGCTTGTTTTTCAAGGAGAATTATTTGAAAATAATTCAGAGTTTGGACGAATTAAAAATTTACTTGTAGATATGTTTCACAGAGAAGATGTTGAACAAATAAGGTTACAAGGTTTGGAACATGTATTAAGTTTTACAGCTCATGACAACTGTATACTTTTCAGAAGTTATAAGTAAGTTGATTTATAAGTATAAAATTAGAAATTTTTAGAAAAGAAAACTAATGAATTTTTTTCATAATAGGACATTGCTAAAAAAGTCTGGAACCAGAATCCCACGAATTGAATTACAAGAAATAGGACCAAGAATGGACTTGAGAATTAGGAGAATTAAACTTGCTACAGATGATCTCTTCAAACAAGCTTGTAAAAAACCCAAAGTTCTTAAGGTAATATTTTTATGCCAATAAATTAATGGATTTATTATTTAATGATCTCTAAAATAAGCTATAAAAAAAGATAAAAATTTTTGTAATTCAATTATGTTGTGCATACAATTTTTAATTTTTTATCATTTTAGGCCAAGAAAAAGAAGAATATTACTGAAGATACTTTTGGCAGTACACTAGCAAGAGTACATTTGGGAGTTCAGAAACTAGACACAATTCAAACTAGGAAAATGAAAGGCTTGAAAAAAACTACAGCAGAAAAGAAAAGGAAGGCTGCTGAAGACTTAGATAACAGCCAAAAGAAGCCTAAAGTTAGCAACATTACTACTACTGAAGCGTAATTCATAAAATTACTATGTATAAATAATAAATGTTTGTATTTACATAACAGAAAAAAAATATTATAATTTAATATTATTTTAATGACTTTAATACTTCAACAACAAAAAAATTATTTTTTTAAGTATTCCATTCTTACTTTGCAGAGATTTGACTTTAGTGTGCTTATGTTTTTAGGCTCGTGGTTCACTCCACGCTCCAGTCAAAATTTAGTTTACTTTTTAATTTTATGGGATATAGATCATTACAATTTTTCAAACTTGGTAAAGGAATGAATACAACTGAATACCGACGGAATTTTTTATTTATTAAATGAAATCACAATGCCCGCGCAAAATCAGTTTTGCGTATCACGTATATTAAGTCTTGGAATGGTCTTAACTTTTTATTATTCCTTTTTTCGCGTATTTTTATGTTAAAATGCTTATTGTAACATAATTCATTTTTACTAGCCAAATTGTTATACTATTGTTACTTAACATCATTTATACTGTTCTGTCATTGCTCATGGTAATAAATGAATACATTTCATGTAAAACAAGGCAATGAATTCTCATGGCACATAAATATGCAGATTCCAAAAAATGTGACCAGTTACAGTTGCTGTATATAAGTTATAGAACAGTTTCCTCACATACTTGGAGTATCTTTTCTATAACACTTATGAAATTCCATGAATGATAGACAAAAACCAACTTATTATTAGTGCTAATGCATGATGTGATGAAAAAACGTGTTTAGTGCAAATAAATCTTAAACGTGTAAGTATTTATTATGTGCATTTCATTGTTTCTTTTCATAACAGCAACATGTACTTATGAGAATGAAGCAATGTGCATAAGTATTTAGAGCACCGACGCAAGATGATAATTTACATGAGATGTGCACAGGTCTGTTTGGGCTACTTCAAAATGATCACAATAATGTTTGAATAAACTTCTTTAAGATATATAATTTTTACGTTAAAAAATAAAATAATTTTTAAATAATTTGAAAATTGTATGATTCGTTTTTTGGTTTGGAAACTTACTAATTATACATAGTAAAAAATGACTAAATAATTAACTTATAACATATACATACAATTGTTTAAAAGAACATAAGCATCGTTAGTTGTAAAAAACGAGATATAACTATAAGATACTAAAAATGGCAATTTACAATTTTTAGTAACACGATTACGAATTTGTGAAGGACTATAAAAAGTTGTCACATTCGCGTTACTGTACTTCATTTCATTCTCTCATTGATCAAGTGAAAAACGATCACTGATCCACTATGAATGATTATATATTGCGCTAATTTGTTTAAATCACTTTTTATAACGTTTTACATGGTTAGTCTCTTATGTATTGTGAATTCGTACGTACATTTCTGGTCTTGATGATACATTTAAAAAAAATTGTATGGTTTGATAAAAACTTTCTTTTCATCATACAGTAAGTTACATTATTCTTTATATCAACTTACTTTAATACTGTAATTTGTATTTAAATAGATGCACTACGTATAGTGTTAATTATGGATCGTATGTACCCCTGAATTACACCAAAAATTTACACTTCTCTTGTTCCGTATAATCCTTACTTCATTAGTTTTTCTGTATTCATTATAGTTTCAATAATTATTAATATATAATTATATATACGAGTATAAAAAGATTTTTCTGATACCTCCAGAAGTTGACTTATAATAATTAAAACACAGCTTTTTTATCGTTTACATCTAATGTTCGTAAGATGACAACAATACAAATTATTTCGAAAGAAAATTCATTCAAATACATGAGTCACAACTCTACGCTTAGAGAATAATAACATGTAATTAACAATTGATGATAATTAGACAACAATAGTATTTATTCAATTCATACTTTTTATAAATTAAAACCGCATATTTGTTGTAAATAACAATCCATTATAACGATGTAAATAAATAGTATAAAATCTTGCAAGAGACAAAAATCAACATTAAAATACAAAACTATGATGAGTATAATATACATGTTTACAAATCGAAAAATTAACGCAGATAGTTATTTTTTCATAAATTAAATTTAGCGTTGCATTTCATACGTAAAGTAGCTCGGCAAGATGTACCATATTACTCTTATATACAAATTGAGAGCTTACTCTTAACTAATATGGTTCCGATTGAATAAGTTTTCGATTGCAAGCTAATACGAGTATAATAATTTTTTATGGTTAATAATATAAAGAAATATCACAGTAAAGATAAATTATCTTAAAGCTAATTAGCATCGAACTTTGAGTAAAAAAGATAATAAGCGTAATAATCGTTGAAATAATTCGTTGTAATAAAGCGAGAGATAAATAAAATAAAAAATAGACATTTAAGGGAATGAAATGTATAAAAACATAACATTGCAGATTCTGGAAATTCGATAACGAATTTTAACATATCCATTTACTCATGCAAAGATGTACGTACGTTCGAATATTCACAATGAAAACATCACGAAGCCCCACAAATTCGAACACAGAATCAACAGTTATACAAATGTGTCATCGAGATCCATGGGGGCCGTTGAATAATAATGCACGTCGTGGTTCCGATAGAGTTGGTGAAAATAGCAGCGCTCACGACAAGCCCTGTGGTGTAAAACAAATTTTTTCTAATTCACCAGTAGAAGAGCTAACTGGGGATTCAACACGTTCCTCCTGCTCGCAAGCCAACTGCTCGCTATAGTAATGCGGCGCACTTAAATAATCGATAAGTCTTCGGGGCAATGGTAAAGTCGGTATCAAATCTTTCCGCACCATTTTAAGTATTACAAAACGACACGTGTGCTGCAAACTTTGTACTTGCTTAAAGCGAGATACTGGATGCAGCAATTGAACGCGCATAGGTCCAAGCACTGGTCGACGATGAAGGAAGAACAGGTATCTACCACTTCGTGAATGTTCAACGGCATTTTCAATGAAATCAACAATTGTGTGAGATTTAAATTTGGTACAACTACCAAAACTGAAGTTACCTAAAAAACATCATACAATTATGTTAGATATTGAATCATTATTCACAATATAATGCCAAAACATTTTAAGTACCTTGATCATGTTCTATCCTAACGTGCCGAACGCAATTATTTAATTTGAAAGATAAAGAAAATATGTAGTGATCGTCACTACTATCTCGAACAATAAAAGATCCATCAGGTTCATTGGATAAGATTTTTTCTGCTGCTTCCCCACTTATGGGTCCCCAGTACCAACCGTACTGTAAATATAGAAAAATTTAATAATAATTGTACAAAAAAATTTTAATTAACATGCTTCAAAGCAGATAAAAGAAATAACTTACATCCTTCACTTTTTCAATGCTAGCAGCAAAATCCATACTAGTGTCCTCGTTGCTTACTCGTTCATCCGACTCTTGTCTGTCTTGACTAAGTCCTTGGATTGAATTGGCTGGCGAGTGACTTGCCGAATCACTGCAAACATTTACCAGGCTGGCGTCTATGGAAGCAGCTTGCAAATCAGCGCTGACGTTTGCATGCCCGTTGTTTTTTGGAAGAGGTGGAAGAGCTCGCTTGAAAAATGGCAATTTACTCCCCGCTGAAGGCGGCATTTCTGCGTCATCGGGTTCGCCGTTCACTGAGCTCCCATTATGATGACCGTTGATGGTTGGATGTTGATCGTAGTCGGTGACTAATTCGTCATCATCCTGAACTATTACTTCCGAAATGTTATTGCGTTTCATGGTCAATTGATGTTCTGGGGAACCGATTTTTTTGAACCTAGGAAAAAGACATATAAATATATAAGAAATGAAAGAGAAAAAATTCATTTTTTATGTTAGGATATTAGATTCAATATAGCGTCAAATTGACAGTAATTAGTTTTGTGTTGTAACAGTTAAAAATGCAAAAATGTCATAAGGTTTTAGTTGATCACATGCCGCAAGTTCAGTTTATTTACGTGTATAGCTATAGAATGTAATAATCAATAACAAAGAAAGTAAATATTTCAATGTAAATTTGGCTTAGGATTACATATTATTTTGGAGTCATGCTTGTACTCTACTGAATTCTGTACTCCATAATTTTATTCGTGTTTTCATATGATTCAAGTAATAACATAATTTATTCAGTTAAAATGAATCAGTTGCTTAATCATGTAACGAATATTATTTTTAAAATTCATCTTTGCACATGTACATTATATTCAAGTCAAGCAAATTGATAATTCAGTAGCACATACCTGAATATATTGCATAAAGTTTGCTTAAGATTAAGCGAAAAATGTCGTTGGCTTTTCTTCATCTTTTCGCGATTCACAGTGCCAGTACTTTGATCGTTGCCATCTACTGATTTTAAGTCATCCGCTCTCTGCTCGTCCTTGTTCTTTTTGTATTTCAGCGTCGATAGTGTATTCTTCTTATGTTTTTTACTTATGGTTGTGGAATTGTAATTATTGTTACAGTTGTTGATGTTGTTGTTGTTGTGCTGCTGTACAGTTGCGAGACCGTTGCTTCCAGTCTTGTTAGATGGGACCGTATTTGTATTTAACGACAATGTATCGTGCGGGTTACTATACTTATTGTTATTGTTCAAATTGATCATCTTGGGCACATGAGCTAAATGAATCGAAGGATGTTGTTGACACCATATTTTTTTGTCTCGCTTTAGCCTTGGCTCCGTTTGGCACCCGTCACCTGAACCCCCAGATGAGTATAGAGTTTGAAGATATTGACGCACTTCGTGAAGCGTCATGTGAATCGGCTCGCCGATATTTCGAACTTGACTTTTTGACTGGCACTGATGCGTGTGATGCACGTGTAGCTGCTGTTGTTGCTGCTGCTGTTGGTGTCTATGTGCTGCTGCTGCTGCAACTGCCGCTGACGACGTACCCGGTACACTGTGGCGTTTGCCCGTGTTACCTAATGCCAAACAAGTATAGGTATATATAATGGTCATTGATGAATTCTCTGCTTTGTTAATGACTTTTCGAATTGTTATTCGATTAGAAAATTAATGCATACTTCTTTAATGAGAAACCATAATTAATAAGCTTGTTTAAATTTTAAAAATAATTAAGATAATGTTTATTTTCCAGGAAGTTATTTCATAATAAATTACTAATATAATATATTTAAGTAAAGGAATATTCAAGAAAATATTTAAATTAGAAAGTCATTAACACTCACAACAAGCTCCATTCACTGTCGCGGAGGCTCCTACTTCGTTGCAGCAAGTGTCTGTTAATATTTTTTGGGACTTAACATGTGTTAGTTTAGTTTTTGTAGTACCACCACAATAATGCCTTTCTCTTGTCAAATGCGAACAAAATTCAAACTCGCTTTGAGAGCTGCTGGTGTTTCTACGTCTTTTTCGGTGATGTTTGTGCCTTTTTGGCCTTTGCGGTGTTCGTATAATAGCAATATCGTGATGAAAAGGTCGTACAACATCAATCGGAACAGTGTAGATATCCGAATCAAAGGGAACATTGTACATATCACTTATTTGAGGACCGGTAAGTACATCGTGTGACATCGCTGATGTGATGAAACTGCTGTCATCAGCTTTGTTACTCAAACCAGTAGTATTTAGGGAATTGTGAGAACTAGAGAGTCGAGATGATGCCAAAGACGATCGGGATGCAGGACGATTAAGAGTACTGAAAGGTGTAATCGTAATGGCACCATTGTAACCTGGTCCAGCTAATGCTCCAGAAGAAGACGTAAGATAATCGGATGAAGCATAAAAACGCATTGTACTGAAAATTTATGATTATTTCGACTCAATTTTTATGATAAAAAAAATTTAATTTGCATAAAATTCACAAAACATTCAGAAGACTTACTTTTTGTTTGATCTACTGCAATTGGTATGTAAATTTTCTGTATTGGGCCTATGCTTATAAGGCTTAAGAGTTATTTTGCCTTCAGGCCATAAAATTTTACAAGATGTGGCTAATGCTTCTTCCACAATTGTTTCAACTAAACTCTCAGCAAACTCTATTATGTAACAACTTACATTTATCGTAGTATCTAAAATTGTACGAGTGTCACTAGTAAGGGGTTCTAGCGAGGAAGATGATGTATCTGGTGGTGATGGGCTATCTTGAAATTCAGGAGGTGGTTTAATCGCAACATCAACAACTTCATGTTTCCTTTGTTCAGCCACTTTGTTTGCAGCAGCTGACAGAATATCTGTCCAAGGTCCTTTTTTCAAAGTGTTGAAATTCTCACTATTGATTCCATCAGAGTAATCAAAAGAATCTTGAGACAAAGATTTGCTCTCCATATCGCTTTCTTGCAACTACGATAAAAATGTTTTTAATATAATAACATTTATCCATTGAATAAGTTAAAGTTGTGCAATACGTACCTCAGTAGTAGCAAAGTGTGCTCTAACAGAATCACTCGATATGGAGCCTCCTATCCCACTGCTTCCTATTTCACTCAATGGACCAGTCACACTCAGGGAGTATGATGGTGGTGAATCCATATTAATACGATGTACGTATCGCATTTGTTTTGCATCAATATTACATTAAAAAAATGTTAAGCTATAGTATTGCATAGATTTCTCTATAAAATATAAAAAAAAATAAATGAAAATAAAGCATATTAAAAAATGATTATATTTCAATAAGCTAATTGAATAACTCACTAATGAAAATAAACTGTTGGAAATGCAAAAAAATGAAGTTCACATCCTGCGCAGTCATTTTTACATTGGCACTTTTTTGGCACAGTAAGTAGTTAATCCGCTTCAAGTAAGCTCAAGTTAACAATGATCTGTAAGCAAGAAAAAATAGTGAATTTTAATCAATTTTGCATGGTAAAGAAAAAAAATAATGATCAATAACCCGTATCGTCGATGTATCTAAACAAGCACTATCTAAGGTTCGACACGATCGATTTGATTATGAAAAGGTCATGAGGTATTCAGAAGATGGAAAATTTTCATTAGGATGTTTGCTAACGAACCCACGTATCTACGCACAGATTGCGACGGTCAGGCTACCTCGTACGGCGGATCATCAGTCATATCGTTCTCGAATCTTTGTCACATTATGGATTGCGAGAGAGTGGTATATATGTATAAGTGCAAGGTGTAAGGGTTCTACATTCTATGCACTATGCATGCGAGAGTATGCGATGTGTATGTGTATACGTCAGGCACACTTACACATACAAACGTCAGCGTACTGTCTACGTATGAGCGCGCATATGCGCAAGTATTTGTGATAAGTACGAAGAAAAGAGAAAAAATATGGATAACAGGGTAGACAAATAAATATATAACTTATAGTCTCTGGTTTATAAATGCATGCAAATATAATTTTTTTTCATTACTTTCTGATGTACGTGTAGCATAAAAGCGTGTTCGCGAATGAGGAAAGCTGAAGCTGTTGAAGTGTAAGGCTTGCGGGAAAATCGAGCGAGTAAGAGAAAGAGAGAGAAAGAGAGAGTGCGGGTGGGAGGTATGGACGGAGTAGATGAAAAAAGAGTATGCAGCCTTGGACATTATACAGTAAGTTGCATGTTTGATTTGCAAAGGATTTAGGAGCTACAATCGTTGCACTTTTGATGAGAATGTTTAGTCAATGAACATTTTACATTAGGTAAACAATATCATAAGATTGACGGTATAAGTTATGTAGGCAATTTCGATGTGCAAACGCAATCACGTGTAAAATGCTGCTGCTACAGCAGCACCTATATACACTCAAAGAAACAGCCAAAAGGCTCGTTTACTTAAAATGTGGAGAGACTGTACCAACTGCGATTTTAATTGCACACGATGTAACTGCAGCTCATTATACGCTCAGAGAGCTGATCTGTTAACACTAGAGTCAATAGATGCGATGGATGTACTACACTAGCACAAACAAAGTAAGTCTGGTCGATTGTCTCACTCCGTCGCGCGCTGTCTGGTCGTAGTACGCGAAGAGCGTAAAATGTACACGCTACGCATCGCGCACTATGATATCCGTGGCATGTATATGTGTATAGCATGTACTTGTATGCAGTGCACATGTACAGAGCACACACACCGCACACGGCATCAGTACACACGAGTCAACGAGTGTCGCTGTCTAAGTCGCCTCTAGCATTGTACGTTTTACTGGTATGACTTTAGTCTATTGCAATGTGTACGTGAACACACACACGCGCACACACACAAGCAGTTACACACTTGCACTAGTTTATCAGAAAGTATACGAACGAGAACTCGGCGCGACTATGTATAGCGACTAGCGAGCGCTGACTCCCAAGCGGGATAGAAGCAAAACAGCGACTAAGTATAGGTACTACTAAGCTATCTGAATCGTAGTACTGAAAACGTATTATATATAGGCCCGCTTGTCCCATACATGCGTGTTTTATCTGTGTTTATTTAAACTAATACAACTACACGACTACAATTCTCTTTTAGTATCTGAATAAAATACAGCGAACGAGTATAGTTTTGCGCATACTTACAGTACAGCTGCAACTTTTCGCTCCCGCCTATCTTAATTGTTATAGACATATTAAGAGTACTCGCAAACGCCTAATTCGCTAACATTCGCAGATATAACAACTTTTCTTTATAAAATAAGGGTGCAGCGAAAACCTTATATAACTCCTACTCTTTTCTATAAGTACATGTATTTTAACGAAATCTGTAGGTCCTACATTCAATCAGTACCTACATGTAAATTGTTATGTGTAACGTCTTATGACGTTACGTCTTATACCATTATTATGTGATTACTCGTCCCAATAATAGAGGGTAAAAAAACCAGTTATGGGTGTTAGTGCCCCCTCCCCTCTTCCATTCCTGGGCTACCGTGAATATTTAAATGAATAAAAATCCTATATATTACTCGTTGAAATTTTTCGTGAAGCATTTTTGCTTCCCCAATTTTTCTGAAATCGATTTCTAAAAAAAAAAACATATATATATATATGTACATATATGTACATATATGTACATATATATTATATATATATATAATATATAATATATATAATATAATATATATATATATATGGGTCAGATTCAGAATTTTTCAAATAAACCTGCGGACGAGGTTCACGGATTTTCCTGAAATTTTGGTATGTTATAGTAC
>CACVKI010144048.1:0-12917 GCA_902732785.1 Trichogramma evanescens
GTAGTCGGTTATTTTTTTGAAATGAGTTTTGATACTTTTTCAGCGACTTGGAAATTGAGTAATTAGCCGTATTTACGAGAAAACATGATTTTTCGATCCCTAAATCACAAAAGTAGCTATAAAAATAAGTACTATTGAAATTTCAATGGTTCCTACGTTGTTACATGTTCCTAGTACCCCCAAAAACATTTCCCGGGGGTCCGTATCCGCGTAGGTTGAAAAAAAAATTTGCCGCGATTCTACCTCAAAAAATGCGTTTCATTTAAGGAATTGCTCATATAGTCATGTAGTGATGGTCGGCGATTTCAATGTGGACATGCGTGCTGAGATGCAGGAGTATCACAAGACTGAGCTGCGCGCCCACATCGAGCAATGCTTTCTGGATTTGATACTATCTGAGCCAACCAATCACGATAGCGAGGCTGGAATGTGGATTGATTTAGCAATTGTCGACGCCATCTCGCTCGTTTCCAACTATACCAAATCTGATGTGCCTTTCATCTCCGAACACGGCTACTTTTTTTTCGATTACTCAGTGGCTGTGACGGTGCCTACAATAAAAACTTACCAAACTCGCTCTTTCAACAACATTGACTATGGATTATTCAATGAGCAGCTTGGCAATGCGTTGGCGTCTCTTCAGCGCTCTGCTGACTCTCAGAACGATGTCGATGATCTGCTCATGTGCTTCAGTGATGTTGTTGTCGGACCCTTGGATGTGCATTCCCTTTTGACGTCGCGAACGCAGCGTAGAAATCCTGCGCCGTGGTCCACACTTGCGCTTCGTGCGCGATACAGGGAGCGCGACTTGCTGTACAAGCGTGCGCGCAGGACTTGTAACGCTGTGCTGCTGGGCCGATACCGTGTGCTTCGTGGACTAATCAAGCGTGACATCGAGCGGGCCCGTGAGCAGTATTTGCGTGAAGGCATAGCTGCGTGTGTGGATGATGCGCAGCGATGGTCGTTTCTGCAGCGACTTGGTCTCGTGTCGGTCTCACATTCGTCTCCGCTGAATCACTTCTCAGCTGAGAAGCTTATTGCGCACTACTCTACCATAAACAACTCACACCCGCCATGCACTGAGGGGATGCCCTTGAGGAGATTATTGCCGCACCATTGATGCACCAAAATGTCGTGTTTGCCTTTCAGCCGGTCACCGAGCTCCAGGCGCTTGAGGCGCTACACTGGATTGCGCGGGGCGCACGTGGACGAAGCTGCGACGGCATATCCCTGACTTATCTGTCTTAGTCGCTGATGATCATTGCGCCTTTTACCACGCGTATCTTTAACGCAGCTATCTCGACTGGGTGCTATCCTACACTTTGGCAGACGTCCACTATAACACCGGTGAGCAAGGTGGCTCGACCCCAGAGCCCTGCGCAAACTCGCCCCATCGCCAACCTGCCGCATTTGGCTCGTACTTGTGACAGGTTGATCACACTTCAGATCTCGGCCTACCTAGAGGAGATGGATTTAGGTCGGGCTATAGCACGCAAACTGCGCTGTTGAAAGTTACGGAGGATATACGCCAGGCTATAGATAAGAGTCTCGTCACAGTACTAGTACTGTTTGACTTTAAGTGTGCTTTTGATACATTGAACCATGAGGTCCTGCTGCGTCGACTGCATGAGCTTGGATTTGGTGGTCTCTCACTCAGGCTTATGCACTGTTTCCTGAGTGAGCGCCGGCAGGCTGTGATCGGCGAAGGTGGCGTGACTTCGTCATACAGGACCTGTACGTCGGGGGTCCCACAAGGATCGTCGCCTGGGCCAATTCTATTTTCAATATTCATCAACTCTCTACTTGATGTGCTCCAACACTGTGGAACCACGGCCATGTTGTTCGCCGACGACTTGCAGATATATTTATCCTGCGAGCCTGACGAGCTGAACGATGCCATTGCTAGGATCAACGCTGATGCTCACTCCGTGCTGCAGTGGTCACGGGACTGTGGCCTCACGTTGAATATTCCAAAGACCCAGGCGATTGTCGTGGCCTCAGATCAGAGGCACATGCGATTGGATCTGCGAGCCTGTAGCCCTGTCCAGATCGACGGAGTGACGGTCCCATTCCAGGAGAAGGTGCGCGACCTTGGAATGACAATAGCCAGAAACATGTCTTGGAAGTCTAACGTCAACCAGCTGTCATCTCGGGTCCATGGCGTGCTGATCAACTGCGTGCCCACTCACGATTGCTGTCCGTTGATGTTAGGCGTCTGCTCGTCTCGGCGTTGGTACAGCCCCACTTCGACTACGGTTCGGTCGTCTATATGGGCCTGACGAGGACACTGAAGCAAAAATTGCAGCACCTACAAAACACTGCCATACGGTTCATCTACAATCTCCGACTTGACGCCGCAATTGCGCCCCGTCGGCGTGAACTCGGTTGGCTGACTCCATCACAGCGGCGAAATTACTTCCTGGGTGTGACCACGCACAGAGTGCTTAAGACTGCCAGGCCAACCTATCTTGCCGGCTTCCTCTCGCCTCGTGCTGCAGTGGGCTATAGCCTGCGTAGCACGACCAGGCTGAACCTCGCCGAGAAGGAATTCAACACCAGCACCTACGAGCATGGTTGTACCATCCAGGCTGCGTGCCTGTGGAACTCACTTCCACTTACCCTAGTGAATACCCAATCCATTGATGAGTTCAAAGTGGCCCTCAAATGTCATCTGCTCCGGTGAACTTGTGTCCGACGAAGGATTGAACCGCATCTGGTCTGCTAGCTGTGCCAGTTGTCATTACTTGTATATATTGTTTTTTATACTTCGTATTTTATATTCCATGTTATTGTACTATTGCTTACTCTTATAATTCCTTGTATATGTTTACTTTTTTTTGTCAATTGCTGCTCTGTTTACTTCTACTGCCTGTATTTATACTTCTATTGTACTTGTTCTGTCTTCGTTATATTATTGTTAAACTACCTTGTAATTTACCTAATTTAGCCTTACGGTGGCAACACCTAGACGAAATAAAATTTGTATCAATCAATCTCCCCTCGACTCTTTCTCTCTGCCGAGTTTACATGAATTCCAACTAATTTAACTTTATACCGGCTACGATGATCATTGAACTTGTTTGATATTCCCGAAACGTTGCACGCGCAAACAATTGGATTTTTTTACGTCTGTCTTGGTGTTGTTTTCGCGAACGCCTGTTCCGCAGTTTTTTTCTGGATGTAAATAAAGGAAGATCAAGAAGGTGAAAAAAATATTGATTGGATTTTTTTTCAATTATTCTAAAGTTGGAAAGATAAATCGTAAAATTAAAAGTATAAAAAACGACTCAATGTTCATGAATTTTGTTACCTGATACGTAGGCATTTTCAATTTGTTGCTTATCATGCAGCATCATTATGAATTTTATCAGTTGCTTAAAATGGAATTTACTTTCACTTGGCCACATCTTTCTTTAAATGTATGCAATAGAAAACGACGTTCTCGTTGAACATCGTTAAAATAAAATTGCCCGTCACACATAGCCGCAAGATAGCGAAAGATAGAGCAAAAGCCCGAAGAAATTCGAAATTCGATTTTTACCACAGGGTGCGCACAGTATCCTGCATGTATGCCGTGCAAGTGTTTGCCGGACACGCGCTGGTAAATCTAGCGGGTCTTGCATAATTTCAGGATTAAGTGAATCGTACGCCGACCGCATCGCGCTGTTGTATGTATAGCAGCGGCTATAAGCCCCTTTCCGCACGAATGTGCAAGACTTGGACGCAAATGAGACCGCAAACGTGAGGAACGTTAATACTGTCGCATCACCGAGGGCTCGCCGCTGCCGCTCGACGCGCTAACCGTTACAGATTTCATCGCGAAACCAAGAGAGTTGAGAGCTTTTTCTCGGGATATTCGTCGAAACGCGTGTTTTCTTTCGTTCGTGCAAATCAACCGATGTGCTTTTCAAATTCGAGACTAAAAATTATGCTCGACTTTTTTGTGACTATCTCCCCTTTGAACGTTCTGGACCGATAATACTGTACACTTTTATAAACATGGACAATCCGGTTACGACGAGGTCTGCGTTAGAAAGCAACACCAGCCGAACTTGGCCAAATTAAAATTTGTTTGCATGAAAGAGTTCTTTTACGATGTTCACGATAGCGCGATGGAGCCGGGCTTTTTGCGGGCGAAAAAAAATAACGCATTTTCATTCAATTCTGCTTGATCGATATGTTTTGTGGCATACGTATACACTTTTGTGGTACAGTGGCCATGATCGAATTGGCAATTTTTTTTTTGTGTTGGTAACCCTTTACACGCCCAGAAATGAAAGAGAATAATTTTGTTACATTTTTTTGCACGTGGCCACGAAGTTTTTTTTAGGCAAAAGAATGTAATATTTTTGTTGGGCCGCTGCGCCAGCGCTGCCACGCATACGAAGCGCCAGTAAATCTGCGTCACTATTCCACCGTCGAGTAAACATTCATCAAAATCCAATCTTCTTTTGTCTCTGCTCGCGGAAATTTCGATTGAGCGTCTAATCCTTTCATCGGGGCGGACGAACGGGGAATTGTATCGGTCCCGTACAAGCATAGCGAGTAGCGCATAGCTCGTACGTTCGATAACAAGTTAGTGCAATTCGCACGATATGTAGGTGCCGCGAAATCGCCTACTGGTGCGCAACACGCGACGCACACTAGAACGATGGTAACCAGCTATGTAGCTTCTTTTCGTTGGCCGGCGGCGACTGAATCGCACCTCGGAGCATTTCTTGGGACACGAGGCGCTAGACACAGGTTCAGCGTGCACAGCACAGCAAGCGTCGAGCGTCTGTTGGTACGAGTTTGTATACAGCCTGCGGCGACCAACCCCCCGCGACTATACTGGCTAGCAGCGTCCGAGGTTCGCGGCGCGATTTACCTTTGACATTTTCATGCGCTGTTTGAACAACGTTTTTCTCCGCGGCTGCAGCAGCGCAGGAGACAAAAAGAAACTATGATGTGGCTTGTATACGCTCACGCACTGCGAGATACGTATCGCGAGCTCGCGTACATAAACGTTTCCCTTAGCTGTATATCCTTTCCTGCGCCCGATAGTCGTTCGTTTCTCTTTATTTACTCGCGCTAATAGTGCTCTGCCTGGCGCTCGTGTTTTATACCGTATACGTATAGGACTGCTCGCTCATCTCTACCTTCGTGCATACATATACGGATACAACCAGCTTATCTCACGTCGCGAACATTCTCTATGCAAAAATACACGCTCTAAATACATGTATGCACCCCTCGCGACTCGGGGTCTGCATCTTCTTTTCTTTCGTTTCAGTCGCGAGCGCACATATCTACGAGTATACGCTGTTTACGTGTGTTCACTACATGGGTTCGTGGTCTGAAAAGGTCGCGCTGCAGCGCAGCAGCGATCGGCGCAGATCCTCGAGACAAAAGAAAAGAGGAACTTTGTCAAGCTTTTGTCGTATACTCTATACGTTTCTACGATATGAGTATATCTCTTCTGCGTGATACAGCCCTTGCAGAGAGAAAATAATAATTTGGAGCGCATTATTCGAGATTAGCCGGCGGGGCAAGTGAGTGTGCGTCGACGTAACGCAGCCACATATATAATATGGAGCGCAGCTTACATACAGGAGAGAGCTCGGCTCTGCGCGAATGTCTCTGATTTAGATCCGTGTGCTCGTGTGCTGCTGGTCAGGTGCAGCGAGTATATATCCTCTGCTCCGGGTTCTTACGCGCGGGCTCGCTCAATTATCCGAGTAACGCGATACATCCTCTCTATCTGCGCACACGCACACATACGCACATAGTCCACACGTGTATAGCAGAGGAAGACCGAGAGAAAGACGGGGCAAGATTTTCTGCTTCTCGCAGCGCACTCACGCACGAGGAAATGATGATAAAGTGGTCGTTATCTTCTCGCTTCCTAATCGGATCACGCGCGAGCTCGCCACGTATAAACTACCTCCGCGCAGGGCTATATAGCAATATAGATATGTACGTAATAGAAATGCTGGAGAGCCTCTGCATCGTCGTCGTCGTCGGCGTGGACATTGTTGTAGCCATAATCGCCCTACTCGCTGCTCTATATAGCCAAGCAAGCGAAATCGTTTTGCCCAACGAGCACTAGTGCTGCTGCTGCTGCTGCTGCTGGCCTTATAGCCCGTAGCCATTTATCCTCCTTCCTTCGAGTGAGAGGGAGAGACGAAGCGACGCTCCGGTCATCTGTCATTAGCTTGTCCATCACGTACATATATAAACTGCGCCCAGCTACGCACGAGCATCCTATACATCCTATATAGCTATCAGCTACCTACGCTCGTGGCCTAGACATTATATACAGCGTATACCTGTACGATTGCAGCAGGGGCCACTTGCAGCCTCGCCTGCTGCTGCTGCTGCTATACCAGCTACAGATATCCTATTTGTACGTGATAGTGATTTTGATGCTATCCGTCTCGACCCGGCCGCCGGATCGGACCGGCGTCGCGCACCCGTTTACCTATAATATACACACACCTATGCGCGTCCGGTGCGTCGCACTACGCCTCCGAAATACACACGCGCATCCGGTTCGTGTATATTTTTGCCTTACTCTGCGATGAGCAGTGCTTTAATTGTATGCATTATGCGCCTTCGATCATCTTTATCGCTAGCCGTAAGATCGACGATATAACGATAATTTATTCGCTTTTAGGCGACGAAACTCTTCCCTCGTGGCCATAATGGCAAAAAGGCCAACGCAACGAAATACGTTATACAGTCGCTCAGGTAGTAACAATGAATTTTTCGCGGCCGTTTAGCTACGAATTCATCATATTTGCCGAGCTGGCTATATGCAGGCCATATTTTCGAGCGACCCGACCCACACCCAGAGCTATTCCTTCCGTATTCTATGTAGGCTCATGCATAAAAACATGAGCTCCTCGTCGAGGCTCGCCGGGCCCTACAAAAATAAAATAGTTCGCTCGCGTTTCTGCATCGAGCGCATCGTGGCTTTTGTGCAGTCCGTGCGGCGACGTATCCTCCGGCGGCCCTTCCAAATGCTCATAATATACTCATTAAAAAATCGTGACGATGCGGCGGCGGCACACTGCAGCAGTACATCGGCGACTGTATATTCGACGATTGTATTCGACAGTTTCATTGTTGGCCGCGCGCGCGATGCCTTGCCACGCTGATTATTATCATCGCGCGGTCTTTTCGCGCGACGACGACGACGATTCTCCTATTCAAATTCTCCTCGTGCCAGTCGTATTTAATTCCATGTATCCATTTGCCCAAAAAGAAAAAAGAGAACATTTATTCGCAGTCGCGAGTGATTAGAAACACGATTCAGAGTGTCGCGAATAAGTACGAGAGACTCGCTCTCTTTCTTTCTTACTCTATAGTCGTTGCTCGCTGCCTCATTCTCTCTCGCGCGCTTAACTTGTATAATTTACTCACACTCGTGCGCGAGTCGTGCCATGAATTATTTTATACTATATAAAAAGGCGTGACTGCACAGCGTGTTTTTTAGCGTATTTGCGAATAGCTTTTTTCCGTCCTTCCTCGTATTATATATACTCATACGTGCAGCCGAGTGCGCCGCGCAGCACATCGTAAATCGCGCGTAGACTCGAGTGAGCGGGCGCATGAGAGAGAGAGAGAGAGAGAGAGACCCCCGCCCAGCAGCAGCGGCAGCGAGATATAGTATGAGAAATATAAAAATTGACTGTACACACGCACGACGTTTACATCCCTCCTGCGCCTCACCGGCCCGAGCCTCCACAGCCCTTGAATTTTACTGCCGAGTAATATCACTCACTCTTATATGTGCGTTTTTTCCCTCTTGGTTTTTATTATATTAAACTTCTTTATAAGTCCTTGAATATCGTCCATGCTCCTTATCGGCAGGAGCTATATCTATACCGATACAGTATAGCTCGACTTGGTTATATCTTTAAGCGAGTGCCTTGCACGGTGTAAATCGCATGTAAAAGAGACACTGTCCTCCGTGCGAAACTGCACATTTAATTTTCTATGTTGTTTGGGACATATACGCGATGCGTTACGCGTTCAAAACTATACGTCCAAACGATTTACGAGCGTAATATGAAAAATTGTAACGAAAATTTCGGCCTTCCGCAATTTGTCAAGAAAACAAAATATTAATGCGAAATGTAACGTAAACAAATACGCGGAAAGTTTGCATACGATGAAATTTTTTTTGAAATGTCAACGCACTAATGAACGCATCAAAAGCACAGTCGAGTTATTTTTTCCTCTTGCCTGCATCTACCTTTCGTGTAATAATACGCGGCGCGTTTGTTTACCACGGAGTTCGTAATACACAAACGAACACACACACACACACACACACACACACACATACGCACACGTTTACGCACTCGTTGACGAGCTAATGGCAAAACAACGCTATTGCTCGACTAGCGAGCTACCATCCTCCTATATACGCGCTGCATTTCATCGTTGAGCAGAGAGACAGAGGAAAAATTTAATGAAGCCGAGCTCGAGTACATAAAGTCTCGAGCGTATTTATATAGACTTGACTCGTGCAGCGCGCCCGAATTCGAATAGAAACTTCGGAGCATATCTGTCAGAGACAAATATATTTATTTGAAACTTTACGACGGGTCATTCGCAAAACTGCCACGCGGTTTATTTGAATATTTTTTAAGAATTCGCGCGAGGAGGGCCTCGAGCGTCAGCGCGCCATCTAATTGTCTTGACGTCGACCTGGAATCATAAATAAAATTTTTACTTTTTCGTTACTTCTCAAGGATCTTTCTCGGCTCGCAAATATTTTCTTTTACAATGTGGGTGCTTAAAAAAAATTGAATCAAAGCGAGAATGAAAGATTAAACCTAAGTCGCACTCGGCACGGATAGCTGCCTCCTTCTATGTAATGGAATGCAATTCAGTCAAACTGCATCAGTATAGCGGCAGCAGGAGCTGGGATTTCAAGAATTTAAATAAAAAGCAACTTATTCTTCGTTGACGTTTAACGCTTCAGTTCTATTTACCAACAAGTCTATGACGAGTCAATGGTCGATTACGCCCCAAGAGTAGGAGAATTTGCCACGGCTGCCGACGCCGCCGCCGTCGTTGATGCTGATGCTGCTGCTGCTGCCGCTGCGGTGAGTGGTCTCGAGTTTTAGCAACATCGCAAAGCATTTTGGTTTTCTTCGAAGAGAGCGAGAAACCACCGACGTTCAGAATCTTGCTCAAGGAGAAACTCGAGAGAAAAAGAGGAAAAAAACGAACTCGGGGCAGAAATTTATACACATAAAGAGCGAGCTAGAGAAACGCCCTTGCGCGTTAAAGCCTTCCTCGAGGAAAATAAAAACTCGGGATTATTTTATAAAACGCGCGTGTGAATCGCGTTCCACCTATTGAGTCGAAATGTTTGCGAACTAGTTTTCTGGAATATCGATGGGTACAGCGAGTCAATGTCGTTTTATTGGGCCATTACCCATTGACGATTTTCTCGATATATATATTCCATTGCGGACGTCGCACGCGCGGGGGTCACAACGAGCCAAATCGCAGTCGCACGCATGGCTGCTATACATGTCCGGCGCGCTCTCGGCTTAAGTTATCGGGCACGAGATATTAATGATTGGCGCAACGAAGGATGCGCCAAAATAACAACTCCGAGGGGGAAAAACATTAATCTTGCGCGAGCGAGCGAGATAAAAACAAAATTAAAGCTAAACGTAAAAAAAAGAAGGAGCTCGGAGTTGGAAAAAAGCAAAGCGCGTACAAGCTCGTGTGAGTTCGGAGTGAATTTACGAGAATAGTCGCGTGCTGCTGTATTTTTATGAATCCCTCGGGTGGCTTGACTGCGCGAGCGAGTGTAGCGCAAGTATGATGCAGCCACTGCTGCTGCTGCTGCCGCTGCTGCCTTCTTTCCTTTATATCTCGGCCGAGCACAAGAGTGCGCGCTCGCGCGCCTGCATCTCTTTATTAAATTTAATGAATGGGCTACCACTTGGCTCGAACCTTTGCGCTCGTGCGCTATATACATGACGTATACGTATCATGCGAGAGACTATATCCCATTCAACGCGCGATCTCGCATAGCCGCGGCTCATATCTATACACGCCAAGCAACTATGCTCGTATATGAATATTTTTTGTTATTTCTCTTCAGGTGTATTTATACCGGTGTAGTCGCGAAATTTAGATACGGCTCGATCTCTTTGTTCGCGGATCCGCTGGCAAAATATCAAAAATAAATTAGAAAATGAACCTGCACAGTGTGTGTGCTGAGCGCATTTGCTCTCTTTCCTGCGCCTTTTTTTAAGACTATGCCTGCACGAGATTCAAAGGAAAAATTAAAACGATAGACCCTTGCCAAAACTTAGAATATATTAAGCTCGAGCATCTTTGCCTCGCTGCTTTACATATTACAGCATCAAATTCAATGGTAGTGGCAATATGCACATTTAGCCTTGCTTCTTTTAAAGCAATTTCTTGCAGCGATTTTAGATGTTTTTTTAACTTATTTTAGATAAAAAATGTTGACTCAAAAAAAATTTCTATGCGTGAGATGAAAGTGCTGCGGCTGGATACAACAAATCTCTTAATTTATAAAAGTGGAACAACTTCTTTTTTTACTTTACCTACTACCGGTATCCAAAAATTTACATCAAATAATTGTGTATGTTTTGTAAATCAAAAATGTATATCAAAGTGTAAATCTACATGCTGTAGAAAGTATAGATTACGAGTAAAAAAACTATTTCACTTCAACATGCTTATTTTCAAACAAGATTTCCATGTAGGTTTCCTTACAAATTCAATTTCAATGGGAAAATCTAGGACAATTTTGAAACAAGAACTAACTGGGAATCAGTCAAAAATTTAGTCCAAATTTAAATATTCGATGGACCTTGTGCTCGCGAAACTGTCGAAGTTTACGGGCTTACTTGTATTCATCAGAGAAAGGGTTACGAGTAGAGGTATGCGAGTACTCCCGCGTATAAAAAAAAAGTCTGGCATAAGTCTGTCAAAAAATCGTCATAGAAGTCTGGCAGTTTATCTGACTCAAGTCTGGCGTATGCAAAAACGCCAGACTTCCAACAAAATTTAGTCAGACTTTCCACGACAACTTTTTGCCAGACTTTTTATGATTTTTTTTTTAATATTTTGAAAATTTAACGATAATTTTCTCCAAACTTGCTCGTTACAATTAAAAAAAATGTCATCCCACCGAGGGAGTTTGGCGTGTGATACCGGACTCGCGCCTTGACGATTGGATGTGGAAAATTGAAAATTACGGTATTTCACTCACTCACGCACACAAGCAAAAACACGCACTCTTTTCCTATTCCTCTCTGTCTATCCCCGAGCCGAACAAAAACTTTAAGTCCATTTTCACATTTCCAAAAACACACACTTGTATGGAGGCGGCCTTCGGAAACAAGAACTGCATATTTTTTTTCATAAATAATTTCCGCATTTTTGTCACAGCACCATACTCATACATGTAGCATCTTTTCCTGCTTCCATAATTTCGACTATTCATCGAGGTATAACTTAGCTCGACATCAACATCTCTTCCAAAAATTGGCGACACAATCGAACTTAGCCTCACAAATGTATGACAGCTCTTTGTTTATTTGCTTAGTTATGTATGCATTGCAAATTGCTTGACAACCTGAAAATACTGCACTGCTTATTCAAGTTTCGCGGTTGAAGAAGACTTGTCACGAGGCAAGAAATGATTGCAAACGCATTAGACTTGCGCGACAGTCATACAAAGTCGCGGGGTGTGGGATGAAATTCTCTTCACCGGTGGACAACGATTCGTCACGACGTAGAGGTGATACACCGACTCCATTGTCCCATATGTATCCGGCGTGTTCGAATCCGCGGATGTTGGGCACGGATCGCGATACCCGGACGTAGGTTCGCACGAACGAAAATGCGCGTGAATGAAAAACAGGTTGAAAACAAAACGGCAAAAAAATGTAGTCAAGGAAAAATGTTACCTGGTCGATGTTGCACGTCGATGAGACGCCGAGGAGACGAGGAACGCGCCGAACGAGGCCTTGACCAACGATGGGATGGCGACTTCGTTGATGTCGTCGTCGTCTTCTTCTTGATCCGCTGCTGCTGCTGACTCAACACTCGCTCGCGGAGACGAAAACTAGTGTCGCGGCGTCAAAATGCGCTTGCAAATAATGTGCGGACAGCAAAGTTGTACCAAACAACAAGGAAATGAGCAAAAAAACACAAAGAATTGTGTATGGCTTTGTGTCCAACAATGAATCCGGAAAACGTGTTAAAAAATCATTCTCATCAAAGTCTACGGGTTTGGCTGGTTTTCGTGCGTTCGTAGCACCATAAACGGTAGTCTTACTTTTGTGTATTTTTTCCAAGCTGCATTCATTTAATGTTTTATCAGTCGTAGCAAGAAAAGGTTCTGAGGCAACGTGTCCATCGTCGTACGAGATTCCAGGACCAACGCACAATTCTTCTATATAGGTAAGTGTACAAAACAGGTAAACGGACGCACCAATTTCACGATGTGTATTGTGACAGTCGTGTTACGCTGTCATATGCCTCTCCCCTCTTCAGCACGCAGTCCCACAGTGATGGGACACAAACCACACGTGTAACTAACGCAGCAGCCGCAGCGACGCGCGTGTGTGTAACTGTGTGTGTGTGCGAGAGAGAGCCCGCGTGTCAACGCACGCGAAATCGCCTATCTCTTTCTCCCTTAGGGAGCAAGGGCCTACTAATTGGTCACGTGACCCATTAGAGCGCCTTGCGAGCGCGTGAAGCGCGAGCATCCGGAGAGATACTCGTTGATCGCGAGAGAGTAAGCGTCGTGCGCGTTGCTCCGAATTCGATCGTGTCGCGAGATTAAGAATTACGATTGGACGCTGCAAGTGCGTGACGCGAGATTCGCACGACTTGAGCGGGCGTATATTCGACGCGGGTCGATC
>CACVKI010144050.1:0-18773 GCA_902732785.1 Trichogramma evanescens
GAAAAAATACGTCGGTTATAGGGTTATCGATTTTTTTTCCCCGCTTATTTTGGCCGCTTTTCAGAGGTTTCCATACTTTTGGGACACCCTGTATATCCAGCTTGAAAAATCTGAATGATACAGCAGGTTGTACGCGGCCACGTTCCATCTAAAAATATATATCTCTTTATGTACACGTATATAAAGTTCCATTGTTCCAAGCCGTTCACGCGTAACGACCATATACAGATAGAGAAAAGAGAAGAGAGAACATTTCGAAGCGCGAAACAATGTAGCGTCATTATCCAAGGTGCGATATACGTATAGTATGGTAGCTTGTACCCGGTGTACGCGCGCAAAAAGCCGAGAAAAAGTATACGGGCAGCAGCGAGCGCGAGACAATCAAGCTCTGGGCGCGTTCGGTAAAGCTAATTTCACGCTGTGCAATGCTTATTAGCGAATTGCTACATATACAGTACTTTCGTGTGCACGGAGCGAACAGAAGAGTAATTTTTACCCTCCTGCGGGAAATGCACGTCTATTTACCGTCACGTTACTACAGCCGTATGCTTAAACAATAGCGTGACTGTCAGTGGACACGCTTGGACGTTCTTTACCCACCAGGAGGGTAAAAATTACGCTTCTGTTCGCTCCGTGTGTATGTAATTCATGCTGCTGCTGCCGACGCTGTTCTGTGCGCATTGGCTAGGAAGGGAATTGATTGGTTTTGAACCGAGAGAGATAGAGAGAGAGAGAGAGAGAGAGAGAGAGTGCGCGCAAGCCTCGCTAGCGTATACGTGTGTGTAGGCATTCAGTTTTAAAGCGAGATAGAGACTAATAGAGTAAGAGAAAACTGCCGTATATATACAGCGGGCGGGTTATACTGCTGATTCGGCGATCCGCATTTCAGTGTTCGATTCTTGTTCGCAGCGCAGCTCTTTCGCTTTATCGCTCCATTTGGCTCTATGTCTCTCGACCAAAATCTATATATGGCTATGAGCGAATTTTGCACCCTTATATATGTATCCGAATTCCCGCTGATTTATATCAGCGCCTGTTGTTTCGGCTGCTCGATTTATTTCGTCTTCGAGTCGCGAATCATAAGGATTTATATATCGTCTCGTGTTAATCCGATCTATCGTCTGTGGTTATATTACGTATTCTTTTTTCCATCAAAGATAAGTCATTAAAGACCAAATTCAAACGAGAACAGACTCAGTAAAACATGAGATCGCTTATTCCAACAAAAAAAGAAGATTTTGTACAGCTTAATTCGCTCAACTCGAGTTGTATCCTTTTCCGAGCAACGATGCGCGTTGCAGTTTCAATTTAACTCGTGTATTTTCCAGACACGCTAGCCATGTGTGCGTGGGTGTGCGCACGTGTACGTGGGCGCGAACTGCTAGGTCGGTTGGATGTAGGTAGCAGCTAGGCAGAAAGATAGAGAGAAAGTAAACAAGAGACGGCAAATTTCTCGTGCGCGGGCTAAGTGGTTACTAGTATTATATAGCTTGTTGTCGACGCCTAAGAATAAATTGGTCTGGAAATCACGGCGACGCGCGAGCACGCGATTGCTGTGGTGTGATGCGGCGCGTGCGCGTGTCTAACTTGCTTCGGGAAATTCGGTTAATTAAGGGTCCGACCAATGTCAGTAGCAAAGCTCGTCGTTGCGAAGTAAAATAGAAAGAGAGAGAGAGAGAGAGAGAGAGAGAGAGAGAGAGAGAGAGAGAAACACGAGGAAAACAGATGAAAGCTGACTGAAGTTTCTCTTCGATGATTGCAAGACAACCTGCTGTATAATCATAGAGATTATGTGGATTTTTTTCAAGCAGTTTAAAAAAAAAAGGAAAATTACATGTCAGTTTTGTATACCAAAGGAACAAAGAACATCATATCAACTTATGCGAAAGAGCATCAAGTTGTCCCGTCAACCAGACGTTATTTCATTATACTACGTGCCGATAAAGGGGGACTGGCATACAATAAAGAAAAGTACAGCAGGTAAGAGGCTGTAATTCGAGATGTGTATGTGTGGGTGTATCGGTGCGGTGCTGCAAATACTTTGAAGCTTGCTAACGAAGAACTGAGCACTGTGTGTATGCATATAGAGCTCGAAGCTAAAAGCGAACGAAGCTAAGAGGGTAAGGCAACTAATTCGTCGTTAACTCGATACATCGATGAGAATTACAGCGCGTCTATTGAGGATCCAGCCCCTCCCCCTCATTTAATTAAGCTCACTTCTCAACGGCGACGACGACGACGAGGAGCAAGGCCAAGACGGACGGATGGTGATACGATAATCGAGCGGCTATAATTTACTTCCTGCTTCGAGCGCGAGCGGCACTTGTGCGGTTAATACTACGTCTTTATTGCTCTTGTCATATTCAAATCAATAATAATTAGTAACAAACTACCGAGAGCAACATTATATTTGAGCTGTAAAGATGGATGAATTTGATATTAAACTTATATAAAAGTTAGCATATCAATAAAAAGTTCCAAAGTAAATTTGTTTTCAATATGCTTAAACACTCAAACGACAGTTAAAAATTGTGCACCGAGAAAAAATACCGTATTTCAATATATACTAGCCCGACTTTCAGCGCGCTGCGCGCGCTCTCTTTTTTCTTACCCCATTTTGCCATTTTTCAACATTTAAAATAGAAAATAATGTAAACGAAGATCGTGTTATAAACTGGAAACATCAAAATTAGTCCTAGCCCGTTCAATAAGTTAATATTCCACTTTCTCAACTCACTACAACATTCGTATTTGAGCGCCATTAAACAATTGCAAGCTACTGAATAACCAATCACAGCGCTTATAAACTGCTCACGCTAAAAACCTCATCACTCTTGTTGCCCCAGCACCTCGCGGGAGTGACCAAAATAACCCGATTGCTCAGTTTTCAGCTCGCTTGCAAAGACTCAAATAAAATGTAGAAAAATAAACTAAATAGGGTTTTCAATAGGTTTTGACCTCAGCTTTCAAGTGGCGGGGTCAAAAATGCAAAAATATGCCTTCATAACCTCAAAAAAGTGCCTTGAAGGTAAATTACGCTGTAACTTCCAGAGTACAACTCCAATAGACTTTTAGAGTAGCTAGATCGAAAGATCTTGCGATTTTACTTCGGAATTGATCCTAAAAAAGTGGGTATTTTAGATTTTCTCGAGCGGTGAAGGAGGAAAGAGCATTTTTCGAGCATTTTGGCGGGTCACTCGGCGGGCTACGACTCTCCTTGCTTTATTAATGCATTAAATTACTCGCACAAAAGTAAACAAAAATATATGATTTCGATCTATTTTTTCCTCAGCTTTTTGATAGTGTAGTTAGTTTTTAGAAAATATGCTTTTTTCAATGAGTTATTAGAAGAAAGTGTAGATAAGAACGATTGGTTTTAACATTTTTTTGAATTTTATCATTGAAAAAATCATTTTTTCTAAAAACTAACTACACCATCAAAAAGCTGAGGAAAAAATACATCGAAATCATATATTTATTTATTTTCGTGTGCGTAATTTAATGCATTAAAAAAGCGAGGAGAGTCGTAGCCCGCCGAGTGACCCGCCAAAATACTCGAAAAATGCTCTTTCAACCTTCACCGCTCGAGAAAATCGAAAATACCCACTTTTTTTAAGACCATTTCCGAAGTAAAATCGCGAGATCTTTCGATCTGGCTACTCTAAAAGTCGATTGGAGTTGTACTCTGGAAGTTACAGCGTAATTTACCTTCAAGTCACTTTTTTGAGGTTATGAAGGCATATTTTTGCATTTTTCGCCCCACCACTTGAAAGCTGAGGTTAAAACCTATTGAAAACCCCATTTAGTTTATTTTTCTACATTTTATTTGAGTCTTTGCAAGCGAGCTGAAAACTGAGCAATCGGGTCATTTTGGTCACTCCCGCGAGGTGCTGGGACAACAATGGTGTTCTGCCCCATATATGTAAGGATTAATGTTTTAAAATGCTTTTTATGGTGTAATGAGATTTATCATAATCAAAGCTTTCAGATTTCATCAATAGATGGAGTGTTTTGAATCCCCAAGTAGAAAAACAAAGTTTTCATAGGTATAAATTCAAATTTTCAAAGATATTACATACGTATATGTTACAAAAGTTACTTGGGTAGATTAATGTGCGATATATTGAGCATGAGTTCTTAAATTCCTGATAACCTGAGCAAGTGCTGATATGTTTGGTGCACACACTGCACGCTAAAAGGAGCTAGTATGTGTAAATATTGATGAACAGTGCTATAATTGCAAAAACTACGCTAGCTTGAATATACTGAGTTATCAAAAAACAAAATAATATCTGTCAAGAAAATAAATCCATTTATAAAAATTAATTTTTTTTTCATAATTTCAGATGATATGTACTACAATAACTATTGCATCATCATAAGTAAAAAATTGTTATGATTATACCAAGAAATACTTCATTAATGAAATCTGTATATACCAACAATTATTTTTTTACGTTGCGAAAATTACTACATAATATCATCAACTGTGGGGTACTTTTCCTAGCGAACATAGCAATTTTCGTTAGCGAATGTGATAATATTTAATGCACTATTTCTTTCCATGTGTATAAATAGAGATATTTTCGTGAAAATCACTGATACATGAATGTTTGTTCGATCATTTCGACTGTGCACACATGGTTTAAATAATATTGCATATTGTGACGGACAAGAATGTTTTGTTTCTCTGTTCTCTCGCTCTGTGAAAGCAGCTGTTGTACCGACAAGGGCTTTAATTATTTTAGCAATTTTTTCATTCCCACGTTTTTCATTCTTCTTTGCTTTTGAGCGCGTGGCAAAAAGAGCAAAAAATTAAATAAATTCTGCACTTCGAAACAAAGAATTCTCGTTAGAGAGCTTGAGCAAAAAGCATAACTCAAACCATATAGCATAAGCACGGCATAGTGTAGTGTAGTGTGCTGAAAAGTGCACAGGGGCAAATTCGAGAAACCATTTTTGCTATTGCTGTCCAGTCTGAGCCGCTCTCTAAAACCCTTCGAACTTAAGCCTATGTGTATAAAGCCACCTATACACACTCACATGCACACAGACACACATATACACACATCCAAGCACATGGTAACATGCACACGTGGAGTCGAGTGCGTTGAGTTTTTCGAAGCGAATAAAGCGGTAAAACCAAAGTAGGTCGACCTCGTTAGCGGCAGCGGTGGCAGCCGATGCCCGCTCGACCGTAGACGAGAAGGAAAGAAAAGGTTTACCGCATGTGCAGAGGACAAAATAGGAAATAGGCACGGCAAATAATAAAAGCGACAGTGTTCTCAAATTTGTGGTTTTCTTGTACGTTTTAACGCGCTTGCGATTCGTTTTTGGTCCTGCGACGAAACTACATGATCTTTTTTTATGTAATCCGTTCACGTTCGATCGAGCGGTAAATTCACATCATTATACCCAGAAGTTCAAAAAGTTAAAGCTCGACTCACCTGACATTGTTGAGGTCCTTGCCGGTTCGGCGACGAGGCTTTTGGTCTGGGCTTCTTGATACCTAATTTACTAGTGTCTCCCGTGCTAACTTTGGTATCTTCGCCACTGCCTGTAACACAAATCAAAAAAATACCAAAACGTTATTTTGATGCTCGAACAATTTCTTGAATATAATGAATATATAAGCTCCGCTACAAAATGCTTGTGTAACATTCTTGGGAACTTCTCCCTTTCATCGGAACTCATTACATTAAATTTCGAACTCTAATCAATTTTCTCGGTACCCCCTCTCGCGAGGCACTTTTGCGCGCGCGAGCACACGCGTATGATGCACGCCAGACATACTTCTTCTCTCACTCGCCTGCTCTTCTATATCTTTTCTCTATTATCCGAACGAGGCAGCAGCGGCAGCAGAGGCGGCGGCGGCGGCTGCAGCGGCACACAAAGTAAAATTTTCATTCGATGTAGGCAAGCCTGCAATTTCTCAAGCGCAAGTCCAACAAAGTTCGGCTGCGCAGTTGGAAGTGTAACGGCTTCCCAGCGTCTATTGGATGTGTATATATACGCGTATATCGCTCTTGAGCTAGGGAAGTTTTAGACAGTTGATCGCTCGTGGCTTTATGTACTCGAATCTTTCACACAATTCGCGAAAGCGAATTTGGCGCAATTCAAGCGCGACGCTCGCAGTTCACGTACTGGGTTGTAAATTTCATAATTACGTGTTCGAGTTGGACGGCGCGGTCCCCGTGTCCGGCCCAATCGATCCGTTACCGAGAGTGAGATTGATACGCGTCATAAAAAATCAGAGAGATAATCTTTGGAGACGACTGAGAGAAATGGATTCATCGACGTACAGGAACGATATGGTTCGCTTCATCGAGCCGGGTGCGCAAGGTAGAAGCATCTCTGTGTAGCGCGCAAGATAGTCAAAAGAGTAAAGGCAAAAGGTATATATATATGTATAGGTTGGACTTTGTGGAAGATTGATCACCTCGCGATGTTTCTTGCTCTAGACTTTCTCTCTCTCCCTCTCTCTCTCCCTCAGAGGATCTAGAGTGTAGCAGAGACTTGTTAATGGTCGAAAGGCTTGCTGCTGCTATACTATACCTCGTCGACGTCGATCCATTGCACACACTGCACTACAACTGTATTCGTATATAGGTGTATATACGCTGCTATATACAGCGGAGCTACGACTCGTGATAACGAATGCTTTTCGGAAAGCTGACTTTGAGGAACGAGCTGGGGCTGCGATCCGGGTCCTTCTCGGGGGTAAGGCTAGAGAACGCCATGACGCACATGTATCACTGTATATAAGAAGGTTGAAAAGAAGACTGGGGAATTATGTGAGCTAGCACGCACCGGACGAAAAGAACAAAATTACTTTATCGTTACCTGAAAAATGACCCCGAGCGCTTTGCTTGAAAATCATATTAATCGCGAAATTCCCTTTATAATTGGCAAACTGATTGACCCGCAGCAATGTTGTTAATAAAGGAGCTTTGCTTTGATTTGTAATTTGCGCAGGCAGCATCAATAATTATCCGATATTTCTCTACTTTGAGCTCGGCTTGCGTCGCAACCCACCCACGCACACGCGTTGCATATATTCGTCTTGCGGTGATTTAGAGTACTAAACGCTACACACAAAGATAAGCTCGACTACGTTACTGATTTGAGACTCGGTGTAGGCGCTCGATATACCGCAGTGTGTGTATATATGCGCGCGCGCGACTCTATCCCAAGTCGAGTTTCGCTAATTAATTATTGTAGATTCTGAAATAGCTAAGAGAGATGGAGGAGCCGAGCAACGTGCACGGAGATAGTTTAGGTTACATTTGTAACAAGGACGCGCGGTGTAAATCTACGCATAGACTATTACGCGTCATTAGACGTGCAGATGCGGAGTAGGAATAATTTTAGTATTGATGTATCGATGCCGTAGAACGCAACCCAAGCTCCTACTCGTGTATAATATATGTAAATTCGTCAGATGATAACGGTCACGAATGCGAGTGACGAACATCGTCGATTAATAATTCGAGAATACGGAGGATCATCGTCTTCGCACGTGTGTGCGTGAGCAGCAGGAGAAAAAAAACCGTTAAAGTACCTCTTACACGTGCGCGTGGTAAAAAAAAGTCGGCGGTATTTTTATTATTTTTCGCCGCGGTGTATATATTATACGCGTGTGGATGTGTATAAACAGCTCGAAGAAATAGGCAACATAAAAAAACGAGAGAATATCTCATAAAAAAGTCAAGGCATAAACGTAAATATACGTGCATCCCTGCAATACGCCAGCTTGAATTTTCTCCTCTTTGTTCTTTTACGTCGAGGAGAAAGCGCGCGCGACAGAGAAATTTCAGGATTCGTCGAGTCGTCGCGAACGCGCAAATATATCCCGGGAATGAAAAATTGAGCTCGCAAAATGATGAATACCTTTGATATCGCTGGCGCACAAGCGAATATAGATACGTTCAGAGCTGAGCCTGCGAAATCCCGAGAATGTAATTCTAATTTCTCACCCGTGTGTGCATGTGTTTTCGGGGGAGAAGGGTGCGAGTGTCGACCGCAGCAATAGCGCCAGCATATACATAACGCGCCCGGAATTAGCGAGCGTTTATAATTCAATTAAATCGTGCGGCGATAAGTAGTGCGAGCTTGCACCGATGAAGCGCTCGCTCATGCGGAAGCTGTTTCTAGAACGTGTGCAAGTGAAAGAGGGAGAGAGAGAGACACACACATATATTACGCTTGGTTTACGCGAGGCAGAACTCTCGAACTTGGCGATATATAATCAGCTGAGCGCCGCGTGATGTTTTGCTATTTGATTTCGACCGCCCGACTAGTCTCCAAGGATATAATAATTGCTCATCCGATTGGAAATTGATTTTAGGTCGAGCTTGTAAAATTCGCTGCTGTCAACGGTGCACTAAATAATAAAGCTTAAGAGCATATCTTGAGAAAAAAAAAATAAATAAATCCGACAGGTCATTATTTGTAGCGCACGTCCGACGCTAGTATATTTTTCCGTCGTAAAAATGAACGATAAAACCGTACTTGGAGGCTCGAGAAGCCCGAGTGACATTAAGACGAATCAAAGCCGGTTATATATTAATGCATTAAAATAGAGGCGTACCCAGCCACGTGGGTAATTTCAAATAGGTAATTATCCCGTACGTCAGTGATGATAATACTGGCACGAGAGAATCTATTGATGTACTACACAATATCGCGGAGAATATATATGTAGGCGCGCACGAGGCGAAACAAGACATTATGCCACACGTCGGCTCTAATTATGTATATAGTGCGTTGCTGCTTTCGCAGTTATCTCTTCGATTCGATCGCGAGCCCATTGATGCTCAACAATAGACTCGACTATTCGTCCCAACCAGTACCACTCGGGTAATGACGACTGGTTTGCGCTAAAAAGCGACGAGTTGTGTATAGCCGTAGAGAGAACGAGAGAGAGAAAGATTCATGGTAATATGATGCTCGTTCATTGAACATCGATATTTTACGGATTATCAAATAGTTTGAACGACTGTGAGGCAATTTAATTTCTGATCTCTCGAAAATTTTCAAAGTACACAAGCTTGGTAAAATACACTTTTTTGCTCGATTAATTTTTGCCAGGGATAAGTTTTGGTCGTAAGGAGAAAAAAATTAACGAAAGTTGGCTCAAAGATAAAAGTCATATCTTAGCGCCGCAACATTATTCACGTTATACGTATAAGTACGTCCCACCGTACACGTACACACCCACACTAGTATGCACACCCATGCTAACGCGCGCGCGCTAATTTCGCCTCGGCGTCGTACGAGCAAACTTTTTCTTTCGGCATGAAATACTGTTGACGCAGACGATGTGGAAAGGGTCACACACACACATATAACACCCACACACACTGTACATTAACGCGCTGACTCATTTTTCCGCTTTTTTAGCTCCAACTAGCGACTACTACTTCTTTCTTTGGCATCGGAGCCAGCCTGTGACTTTTTTCCTTCCTCCACCTCCTACTCATTGCATAAGCCTTGCACAAGCCTGACTGCCAGGCTGCTTTTCTAGCCTCGAACTTCTCGACATAATTTCCTCATTTTTCAATTTCGAAGATCGCTTTGAGAGTGAGAGTATAGGAAAGAACCTCGCGACTGGCTATGCAGTAGCTCATGCGCCAGGGCGAAAGAAGCGATTAGGAAAAAGATATAGGGATTTCGACGCGTAAAACCACCTATACGCGATAGTAGGCGAAAGAGATTTTTTTTACTCTTTTTCTCTCGTCCTCCTCGTAACTGTATGACTCTCCTCTCCCCCTCGCTCTCTTACTCTCTTTAGCCTGTGCTGCTGCCTTTCGACAACTTTTTCATTTTCGTGTAAAAAATTTTTTCTCTCTCTCGCTCTCCCTCTGCCTCTCCTCCAGCACCGAATGTAACGCTCGACGCGCGTACTGCAAAGTTTTCAACAGCACGTTGCATTGGCTTAAAAAAGTTTTAGCCTGTGCGCGCTTTTTCTGCTCCTTTTTTTTGTGTGTGCGGCGCAGCTAGCTCAAGCACAGCCACGCGCGAAGAAAGAAAAGGTATGTCTATGTGACGTTCGGTGAACGCTCGAGTTTAAGAAGGTGTGTCGCGCCGTCGCGTGCACTGGATTTTCCAGCGTATATAATACTGCACTGGTACATAGGCTGTTGCTGCCTGCCTACCGCGGCGCATCCAGACTCTGGCTTATAAATACACGTAGAGGAGGTTGGAGAGAGAGAGAGATATACATACAATGCACGAGTCGTTAAACTAGGTCATGGAAGAGAGCTTGGTAAACAAGCTGGTTTTACTTGGTTCTCTCGCTCTCCTCGCTCTCTCTGCAACGACGATTCGTAATAAATACACTTACAGGCAGGCGCAGAGGCAACGGTGCAGAATTCACAAGAGCTGTGCTTTTTCGTCGTCGTCGTCGTCGTGTATCCATATTTTATTTCATTTCTTATTCGTAAGCTGTCTGTCGCATTTCTTGTTTTTATTTTATTTTCGATACACACGTGCGCGTATGCAACATAGCGAATTCCATTACGTGTTCAACTTCTGGTTTTTTTTTCATTCCTTGTGCCAACGCAAGCGTGTAAATAAACACGTGTACGTAAACATCGGTGCGGGGTATACATGAAATTAATTAGTGTCAAAAAGAATGAAAACGTGTTAAAATAAAGCGATACATCAGGTTAATTATATGAAGGCAGTGGGAAAAGGGAAGGGAAAGAGAAGAGCATTTTCGAAGCCTCTGAATGGCCTGTTGCAACATAAATCTTTTAAAAATGCACCGTGTAATAAACGTTCGTGGGCTTCTGGCCATGAAGTAATGGCCGTGAAGAATAAAAGAGAGTTGGATGCCCAGCTTGCCTTTTCGAAAAGATCGAGAGAAAGAGGGGGAGAGAAAACTTGACTGTGTAAAAAAAATTATTCTTTCCTCTCTTTCCTTAGGAAGAAAGAAGAGCTTTCGTCTTTTTACCATATTAGCTCATTTAATTTGTGACGGCTTCAACGCGCTTTGTCAAATTAAACATCAAAATACCCTTTGCAATCAGCAACTATGGCTTTCTATATCAGGATTTTATTTTTTGTACTTCAGCAATTTTTTTTTATCGTCAGTTTGTATGCGCGCCCAGGTGCCGCCGCCGCGAGCGTGGAAAAATATAAAGTAGCCATGACGCGAGCACGGGGGAGGTGGATGGCTGCTGCTGCTGCTGCTGTGCACATAGCCAAGCTTCTTGAGCACCGTTGACGACACATACACGCGTCGCACTCGCATAAAGCTCGGAAAATACCGGCATAAATTTTACGATCTACCTTCTCTCTTTCTCTCTTTCTCTCTCACGAGCCAGAGAACTATAAGCAGCGAGGGTAGATAATTGCCAGCCGAGAAAAAAACCTCGAGCGTTTTAAGTAAGTTTCGAGGTAGGCAGCTCTCGTAAGTATATAATGCCATGCAGCGTAACGTTTTCTCAAGTGAACGTGCCGGTATGTGCATATTAGTTGTACTTGCATGCAACTGATAAAAATTATTATTATTATCGCTTGACCTCGTGATATGGAAACAAAAGTTTCTGCTTTCTTATAATAAAAAATTATTTGATAGTATACGAACAATGTATTTATCTTTCCAATTTTTTTTCGAAGAGTTTGTGCACATAGAAAAACCGGAATTACATTTTGGCTACGCACGAAGACCTATTTAAAATAGCACGAAAAAAAACCGAAAATTGTCTTTTTTTTTAATTTGGCTTTGCTAAAAAGTTTATCTCATTAAAAACCTTAAAGTTCAAGTGAAAACATAAATTGTGATCTGGAAATGTTGTTGATCACTAATCAAGTATAGTCTTATGATTAAAACTGAATTGTGTTTGACACTTACGGTGGTGATAATTCGCTACTTTAAACAACATTTCTGATCAGTCTAAAATTCAGTCTAAAAAAAGCGACAAAAAAACGATTCTAGGCCGAGAATTTTATGCAACCGAAAGTAATATTTCTATTCTACACGTCAGAGGGGTGACATTTTGCATGTTTATCTCGATGGCAGCTGGTACTAAAAAATTTAAATTTTTTGTGGATTCGAGAAGAATACGAAAATATTGAATAAGCGCATCCCTCGTATTTAATTATTTACGTTAGCTTAGAAACGTAACATTGGGACATGTAATAAGCAAAATTCTCGAGAGTGAAACATACATTTTCGTTATCTCCGTCGCGAAACGTTGCAAGCGACGTTCTCTTATACGTCGAACGAACTTTGCGAGTCCCTGAAACTAAAGAGCGCGTCATTCTCCTTTTAAACGCACGCACATTCGTGTATGTATATCGAGAATATAGCCAGCACTGGTGCGTCACTTGCAGCCATCCGCGCGTGCAACCCACCCGAGAACCTACCCTACGTATATACACATATATACCATAATAATTTTTAACGAGTGGCCATTATTGGAGAGATTCTCCGACGTGTCTGCGCGAGTGCAGGTGTGTCTGTGCGTATATATATTTATACGTATATAGTAAGCCCCTTAGTTATCTATACACGTATATACACATATAATGAACGGTCACTGATGCTCGAAATCACCACCGCCAACGCTTGATATCCATTCGAACGTTCACACTCGCCACGCCGTTCTTCTCCCCCCTGCCCCCCCCCCCATCTCCCCGCCCTGTGCAGCATATATACGCCAGACAGAGGCAGTAGCAGCTATCCGTTTTCGAATTTCCAGCTCAGCGCGTACAAATTTTCCAGCTGATGAGGACGTCGATCAAAATTGCTAGCACACAACGCTCGCGCTCTCATGTGCTGCTGGCTCCCTGCCGCTGCTGCTGCTACTGTTGCTGCAGTTCAATAGCCACGTACGTGTGTATTGTAGCTTGGAACGTATACGATTTACGAATGACAAAGTTCCGTCGAAGCTATCAGGATTTTAGTTCGATCTAATTTTTAGCATTTTGTTTTCATTTTATTTCTCAAGGAACAAATGGTCAAATATGTAAATGATGAAAAAATTGGCGCTTTGGTTTATAATATTTATCATATCGAGCAGATAGGTCGATAATAGAATTTTATATGATTCGAGTGTTGCTACTACTCTTTTAAGATACCTCAAATTTGATGCTGAATAAATGTAAAATCAAAAATTAAAATTCAACTGACTGATTCTGAATTTTTTAAAAAGATTTTATATGAAATCTTTGTTTAAAATTAATTTACATTTACTAATTTTATTTTCTTTTTCTTTTTTTTCTTTTTAAAAAATTTTACAAAATGCAATCAAATAAATTCATTTTAATGCCAAAATGGTCCGAAAAGATTCCATTTTTATTCTCAAACTTAAAAATTTTGCTCGAAACTGCTAAAGAAAGAATGGGAATTAAGTCATTATTAAATCCAACCTTCACCACTAGATGGCAAGTACCTTTATTTATAAATCTGCAAGTGGTAAAGTGAGAATAATGGTATAAGTAGTGAGCATTTCATTGTATACATATATTCATATGTGTGTTGTCATGTTTGAAATAAATTCGATGTAATTAGCATCTTGAAATTTTATAAAATTGTAATTAAAAAATTTAATTTAATTGACATTTTACATTTAAAATGTAGAAAATTAAAAATAATTGCACGAAAAACTTTACATTAATTTTGATGCAAATTTCTTTGCTTGTGTACACGAGACTTAAAAATGTTTAATATATTCAACTTCTTTATTCTCGAATCGCGATAATGTACGGGACTAGTTCATTCTTTGAACGGACCCAAAAAGATAATTTCGTAAATTATTTGTAACGCGTTTTCTCCCTCTAAACAGACACGTTAAAAAATAAAAGAGAGCGTTGAAAATATTTCTTGCTCGTAATTTGTAACTCGTTTGATCGAAAGCATACGAGTTGAAAAATTGAAATATTTTCGCATCTCTAAAATATACGGCAACATTATACACGTATCAGCATAATATCCAAGCGCAGCTGAGACCCTTGGCGCTGCTGGTAGTTGTGATGCTGCCTATATGTATAGAACCGTAATGCGCTCCTGCAGCCTCGCTCCGTTAATTTTAGTTGTGTTAATTTTCCCAGGGAGGTTGTAAGGAAGTTAATTACACGGAGATTTTATGAGCTTCAGCTTGGGTGAGAATTGCTTGAACTTTAAGCTCGGGTGCTGCGCTGCAGTTTTCTTTCTGCACTGTACTGCGCAATACGGACCGTAGATTTGAGCGCGATCCAGTGGAAATTTTCGCCGTTAATTTTTTTTCTCTCCGCCCGAATCAACGATTAATCTGGCCGAAAAATAAGTAAGAGATCTAAACGCGCGTATGTGTAATTTAATGCGAAAATTGAATCCCTTAATGACAAAATGAAGTAAACTGAGAAGCCCTCTCTGTGCCTCGTACGGGGTTTTCATCTTCTGCCTCT
This sequence comes from Trichogramma evanescens, assembly GCA_902732785.1. Taxonomy (NCBI): domain Eukaryota; kingdom Metazoa; phylum Arthropoda; class Insecta; order Hymenoptera; family Trichogrammatidae; genus Trichogramma; species Trichogramma evanescens. Next base: position 14,398 of record CACVKI010144050.1, read on the forward strand.
CTCTCTTTCTCTCTCCTTTGCTTTTGCTATGAGCTCATAGCTCGTGTTTCTCGATAACCCAAGTTTATTAACTCATAAAAGCTTAGTTAGTCGGAGCTAAAGAAGAAGACGAAGAAGAAGAAGCAGCGAGAAGAAGAAGAAATAGCAGCTGCGAGCGAGTCTCGTCATAAGCATCGGCTTCCTCCTTAGCAAAGTGCCATTATCTTGCAAGCATCAACTAGGCGTGCGCGTGGCTATGTATACATGCGTAGAATAAAACCCTTTTCACGATTATCAAGCCTGCTTCCTACCGTACAATGCTTTTAATTAAGAAGTTGTAGTTCTTGTCGTTCGTAGCCGTATATAGCTGCTACTTTTGACGCAGTGCAGCTTCCTTTTTTTGCCCGATGCAAATAAGTGTGTACGTGTGTTAAATGCGCACATAAGCAGAGGCAGCAGCAGCAAATAAAGGAAAGAAGTAAAAGACTTTTTTGAACGATATAAATAAGGAAATCAGCTGTAAAGACACGCAGTTTGGAAAGTTGGCTTCTTTTTGTTCGTCGGCGGGAGCAAAAGCTCGAGCTCGAGCGAACGAGAGTTTGCCGATACTTTCAGTTATCCTATTATCGAGAAAAGGAATCAAGCGCAAAGAAAAATCTCACTCCCGCGCGCTCATTCACACTGATAAATTTCGAATGGAGCGGGAGGGGGAAAAGCAGGGCAAAATTTTCTCCAAAAGCCCTTTCAATTCTTCTCTTCTTTTTATATCGCGATATAAAACTTTCTTACGGAGGCTTTTGAATTTTAAGCAAAAATCGTACGCTGAGTGAGTGAGTGAGTGAGTGAGAGAGAGAGAGAGAGAGAGAGAGAGAGAGAGAGAGAGAGAGAGAGAGAGAGAGAGAGAGAAAAGGATCGTTACAAAATTGATTCGGAACTTTCGAGGGGCTTATGAACGCGCAAACGGTATTACGCATCGGCGAATAATTACTTGTAAAAAGTCAAGATTTGATCCATCTATACGTATATAATGCGTCCACGCGCTCTTCTGAGCTTCATCCACGTGGCGGCGCGCAGGAGCATCAGCGCGTCTCGCATCGATGGAAAAAGCCAACCACGCGCACAAGGACGTCCCGGTAAAAGCTACTTACGTATGCAGAAGATTATGTATGTACTCAAGCCCGACGAAATGTAAAATCGCTTTAATTAATCTCCATTTAATTGTGTTAGACGTGCAGCTATATACATATATCTACCTTCACACACATGCGCAGCTCTCGCATTCCTCTGTGTGTCTTATACGCGTACCCGTATACATATATACATTACCTGCAGCGAGAGATTTTCAAGCGACGTGCATATATTAACGCATGCCGCTTAATTATGCACCGGGCCACGAGCAGATAAGCGTCTTCAGAGCTTGCGCATGTGTGCAGTCTGTGTCTGTGTGTGAGCTCACAGAGCCGCTCACTCCTAAATTATATATTATATGACTTTGCTCTTGAGCGCTTGTGTATTAGAAGCTGGCGCGCCGAGGCTCCTTTGGTAATTTCGTCAATTTTGGACGTGACTTTGACTTACAAAGCCCACGTTGCTACGCAAAACTGCATACATGCGCGAATTTCAGTGGAACAGTTAAATTATTTTATGTAAACTATTTCACCTGCGCACCGATGTCGTAAAAGTAAACAATCGATTCTATTGGTCACCGATATCGAAGGTGATATTCCCAAGAAAAAGGTCACATTGTTACAATACTAAAGATCGAAACGACGCAGGTGCAGACGTTCCAGATACCTGACGTAGTTGGACCGAAAAAGAGCTTTGCTTGCCATAGGCACTTTTAGCTTTATGTCCTCTCTCTCTCGCTCTCTCTTATCTCTATCAAGGGCTGTGTCTACCGATAGAGCCTTGCAAGCACGCACCAACACATGCACGCTGTAGCCACAGACGCACATGTGCACGCACACAGATTCACACTGGGAGAGAGAGAGTCAAAGAGAATCGATACGCGCGCGCGCATACTACGACGTCCCTTTGTTGGTCAGCCAGCAGCAGGATTAGTTTCTCCGAGGCTTCGCGCGGAGCACTACTGCAGTGTGGCTCGCCCGCTCACTCGCTCGCTTCCTCTCTTTCTCTGTCTCCTTGTATAGGGTGAGGGACACAGATGAGGTTGTAGGGAATACTCTTTATACTATGTAGTGTCACCAACAGGCTATATATTTGATGACTTCGAGAGGGTTCTTATGCTTCGACAATGGCAGTACAGAGAGCATTGAAAATTCGATAAATCCCCTTTTAACGAGATTACGTTCCGCGTTTTTTTTGTTTCAATTAATGTTGAATCTTTTAACGATCATTAATTATTGATGTGCGTGCAGTTTTTTTCTCTTTTTTTTCTTTTCACATTTAAAAATGCCATTTAGCCTCAGACAACGAGCAGCGCGCACAAGTCTCGATTAAGTCTACAAAAACTCCGACGAAACGCTCGTTCGCGCTTGAGTCGAGAATTGCATCACACAGAAACAGCATCCACCTTCTCGACTCTCTCTTTTGGCCAACTATTTAATTAATTTTCTCAGTATTTACGTAAGAGAGCTCCGGTGCACAAGCTCGATTTTGTGTCCAACAAAGACTATGAACGTATATAGAGTCGAGTAATCGCGGCAGCAGCAGCAGCAGCAGTGGCAGCCGTGGTAGCCAGACAAGACCTACTTACAAAGAAAGAAGAGAGTTAGGCTGGGAGTGTATGAGTACATAAACACACACACGCGCGCGCACACAGCCACGTGCTTGCAAAGAGCCGACTCGCTGACTTTGCTCGAGTACAAGAGTATCCAAACAGAAAGAGCTTACGCTCGCTCGCGCGCGTGTCACCGTACGCGAGGTAAATATTTAAACGTTTGATCGATGCGGAATTCAATTATCTCAACTCACCACAAATTCAACTTGATTTTCGATTTCGTATATAACCATCCTGTGCCTGTCTGTGTACGCGATATTTGCGTGAGTGCGCGCGTATAAACCGATCGCAAGAATCCCTCCAATTAATCGTCCTGCCCGCGGCGCGCGCACTGCAGATAGAGAGAGAGAAACTTTGGGGGCTATCCGACAAATCAAGTTTCACCGAGAAATGGGATTATATATATATATCTCGGCTTGAAACGAGGATACATCATCTCGGGGCGAAACTTTACAATGCCTCGAAAACGAGAAATGCAAAATATTACAATTTGAATACTAATGTTTTTTCCATCATTGTCGCCAGCTCGTATTATGCAAGACATTCCGCAGTTTCGGTTCTAATATTCAAACAAGTTCAAGGATCATTAGTCCTGGTCTGTATGTATTACGCAAAACTTCGCAGATACTCAGCGATCCGGACGGGCCAAAGTATATACGAGCGAGCTGCCGGTACTGCTGCTGCTGCTACTACGCGCGTTATCATGGAAATGTGCTAATATCAGTGGAGCAGACCAACGTCGGGTCAGACCTCGTTAGGACAAGTACCATTCGACTGGAATGGCATAATACCCAGCGTTGAAAATTCAACTCCCAGAGCATCTATACATATTTACTTTCTCTGCACCTATCTCTCTTTGCACTGCAGCTGCATAGAGAGCCATGTAGCAAGGTTGGATTTTATTTCCTTTTGTGTTATTACAATGTCGCGCGCGCGCGCGCGCGTGAGAGTTGCAATCATCGCTGGCGCGGCTACCGGCTCTGATTGGCTATTGAATAATCAATGCAACTCGATGCCACGCTCAAAATTTGCTCGCGCGAATCAAAAATCCTAACAAACAAAAACTTATTGCTACCGCCGGAGTCACGCAAGCCGTGTAATTTAAAAGTATTATTTCGCGCCGATATGCAGCAACGCACGATACATGTCGCTCGTAGGCCTGCGCGAAATCCTGACCCTCGTTTCGATCAATCAGCCAACTGTTCGGAATACATCCATTCGTCTCTTCGTGCCAGTTATGCATGCATACTCGCGCGCGCATTTATCTCCGTCTTTCCGTTTCATTCGCTGCACCGCAGCGCCAGCCAAGCTCGCATGTTCTTGTGGCTGCTCATTCACATCTCTCTCCTCTCTCTCTCTGGGTACGTAGCTACACACACGTTTCACGCTTGCTCCTCTTTAAGGCTATTTTTCTGCTGCTTTCTGCCCTCGTGGCGCTTTTGGTTACAGGTCTTGCACGCTCAATATTGCAAGGTTTCGGATGCATCAAGTGTTTTGTTGCATCTTTGAACCTGCAATTAATACTTCATCAGTTTTCCAACGGCCTCGACATTGGAGGTTAATTTTCCTATAACCCCGAAAATACGAAGAAATCTCAAGAGCGCAGTCGCTGAATATTCGCAAGTGTCCAGTGCTGCCAAAGTGTCGTGTTTACGTT
>CACVKI010144051.1:1368-23067 GCA_902732785.1 Trichogramma evanescens
AAAACAGTCGCGGAGGGTAATACATACAATCGAAACAATTTCAACGACCGCCAGCGCTTATAAACTGCACTTAGCTTTAGTTTCTCTCTCTCTCTCTCGCATTTCTTCAATTATGTGTATGTATATGTGCTCGCGAGCCTGGACGCGAAATTATATTTGGCTTTGATCCTTTCCCCGCAATTATATATACGCGCGCGCGCGATGATTAAGCGCGCGGCTACGCGACGTTCAATGCGGCTCGGCTGAATATTTATCGAATATTATATGCGCGATCCTCCGCTCGAAAGCCACCGACTCTTTACACATTCATTTATTTATTATAATTATAATAATAATTATTATTATTATTATTACTTTTTTTTCATTATCATGCAGCTCGGATGCACTTGTGTGTATTAAACGCGTGCTCATAAGCGCTTGCCATAGGCGCGCATTGGAATTTATTTTATAAAATAAATTCCAATGCGCGGAATGAATGTCGAATGGAGGACAAACGTGCCTCTCTCTCTCGCGCGCGCAATCTATCCTTTAGATAATATATATAAGCAAGGATATATGGAAAGCCCGAAGTACCGTACTACTAGCTCGCAATTGAAATTTTCACGCGTCGCGCGCGCGCGCGATTTCATTCGACATTTAGCATATGGAATTAAATTCCTACGCGACCATTTATGGAAATTTAAACGAGTCATTTTCCATATACGTACACGGAGCGAACAGAAGCGTAATTTTTACCCTCCTGGTGGGTAAAGAACGTCCAAGCGTGTCCACTGACAGTCACGCTATTGTTTAAGCATACGGCTGTAGTAACGTGACGGTAAATAGACGTGCATTTCCCGCAGGAGGGTAAAAATTACTCTTCTGTTCGCTCCGTGTACGATCGTTATTTGTATTTATAGACAGCGATTTATAAATATAAGACGAAAAGTTTTCCACGAGGCAGTTTTCGCGCGATGTCTCGATGTAGTAGGAGGAGGAGGGGATCTTTTACAAGATTCATTCGATATTATTCACGGTCAATTTGCAAAGCAAATTCGATATCGACTACGCTCCTTCTTCTTTTTTTATACAGTGTTAGCCGCCCCCGATGACTATCTTTCGCCCATGGAATATGTATGAAAAGGGTCGCGAGTGAGAAATAGTAGTGGTAGTAGTACCTCAAATCATAAAAAAAATCAGAATTTTACGATAGCATTCGATGAGGCGTATTAAAAAGAGAAAAGAGAGCGAGAGGGAGAGAAGGAGGAAGACATCGAACCCGCACTCGGGCTCGAAAGCAATCAATGCTCTGGATAGTAAAATATTGGGTACAGAGCTCTGCGGTTTTTTTTTACTTCGTTGCATGGCTACTTCTCTCTCTCTCTCTCTCTCTTCTTTTTTTCTTGTTCGAAACTCTCCGATAATCCTCGGTAGCTATACACACAGAGCGAGAAACTATACATTAGAATTTTCCGCCGTGAATCTTTTCAATACGATTTTATTGCCGGTGACTGCATACCACGTACAAGCTCGTTTATAAATATTGCGCGGGGGCTGATTTTCTTTTTATTGATATAATCAAAGGGCTCGAGGTTCGATTTTTACGATTCTAAGGAGAGAAAGAAAAGAAGAAGAAAAAGCTTCGAGCGAACCTCGGAGTCGTCGTCAAGCTTGATTACAATGCTTCATCGAGCGTGTTATTATTCTTACAAATGTGCGCAAACACAATCTCTCGCGCGGCTGAGGAAGTGCTTAGCAAATACTCACACCGACTCGAGTCGTCGTCGTCGTCGTTGGCGCGGCGCACGCAGCTGTCGAACATATATAAGCGAGCGGGAGGTTCGCGACTCTAAACTGCGCTACGTAAAATTTCGTGTTGCGCAATAAAAGAAAGTGCAATACCTGTAAAATAAAGCAAGGTACGGAAGAGAAAGAATTTACAAGGCTTTTGGCCCAAAGCGAAGTTATTGAAAAATATTTTTGCCAATTGATCCTGTAAGAAAAAAAAAGAAGAGAACAACAATGTGTAATTTCAACTCGTAAAAGGACGTCGATAAAAGTTTACCTGAGCGCATGTGTGTGTGTTATTTTTTTTTCGGGATTGCTCGTGTTTCCCAACTCCTGAAAGAAAAGGGTCATTCGAATCTGTTGTTTTTTTTTCTCGAGCGAGAGAGAGACCTACAAAGAGGTATTTTGATTCGGCTTTTAGCATTCGAGAGAGAGCTGCCTTCGACTATACTCGAAAGTTAAGCTCTGCGCGCGGCTATTTACCTTTTTTTCTTTCTTTCTTTCTTTTCTTTCGTAGCTGTTTTTTTTTATGACCAGTTGCCGGCACAGTTCAAAAGTAAGAGACCTATATATCGCGCCCGCAACCACATTTCAGAAAGTTACGCACGAGATATATATTGTTCTCTTTGGCCGCACGCGATTCCTCGTTCTCTCGCATTGTTTCCAGCGAATATCTTCCTACGGGGTACCGAGACACGTTAAAGCTAAACTTTTTTTCCCTCTCTTCCTTTTTTTTATCGTCTCCATCGGTGGAGCTTTTATTGAACTCGTCATCGATACTCGATATACAGCCGCGCGCGCGTGCACCTGCACTCGCACTTCGAATCGATCTCCGTTTATCGCAGCCCAAATGAGTATTTTGGAATGCCGAGCTGTGCGCAATTCGAAACCATACAACATTAACGTAAATAACAACAATTTGGATTCTAATCACGAGCGACGCGGAGAGCATATGGTACATATACCTGATACGAAGAATTTCGAAACGAAGATATACGCGCAATATATTACTTGGCATATACGTCACATCAATCCAAACTTGCGCGGCGCGCTTGTATCAATTTCGGCGGGGGTCAAACTTTGAGCCATACACGAGCCCGCCGCCCCTTGATGCATGCCATTCAATCAAAGTTAGACGAGGCATTGCCGAAATTCTCAGAATAATAATTGAAAATTATTCGTCTTTGGCGGTGACGTGGCTATACATGCATCGATAATGTTTATGACGTATTACGATGGCGATATATCGATTTATAATCGAAAAAACAAGAAAAAAATACGTAGATGGCAAAAATGTTTTTATATCATCTTTGAATTCCCATTGAAAAGAGACGAGCTTGCCCTCGCAATATAGTGGATCGAAATCGAAAGATAAATACACGGATGTGCGCGCGTATCGACAGAAACATATCTTGTAAAGTTTAAAATTGCTCGAGGTGCACTCGTATCGAAACGTATATGGCCCCTTGTGAATATTGGCCCGCTACGGATAAACACACAAATACGCTAGGCATTCGATACACATATACAAATCGAGATTTTATTTTTGGTAAAACTGACATATATTCGTAACTAGTATCCCCCACCGTTAAAAAATAAAATAAAAGAACTCGTCAATCATATAATTCATTTTTAACTTATACAATTATTTTTACTTTACCACTTGTGGATTTACTGACGAAGTTACTCGCCATCTAGTGGTTGAGGCTGGTATTAATTATCATTAAATTTTCATCAACTTTTGGAGCAATTATAATTAATCAATCCACATGCGTCAATTTAAGTATAGTTATAGACATTTTAGTGCATTTGTTGTAATATAATAAACAAGTACTGATAAATTAATTTTCAATGATTATTTCATGTAAAATTACATTCAATGTAATTGAGTATCCGATTTGTTCAAACTTATTTTGTAATTCTACGATAAATTTGAGAATTTTTTTAACAATCGTGCGTCGCTCGATCCGACAAAAAACTAAAGTGCGTCGCACTAGATTCTACGCTTCATTTCTTCTTCTGACTCGTAAACAATATCCGATATCATCCAAGCCGATTATGAATTTATTTTTCTTGGCGATCGCGGCGTTGCTCGACGTTAGAATTATATGAGCTACTCCGCAACTCGAGGCACGTTTCACTCGCGTGAACGATGTACCCATACACACGTGTAGCATCCGCGCGCACAATCGCGGATGCAATAATAATTTTCGTCGAACGAGCGAAAAGATAAGAGGGATCATTTTCTAAATAAAACGGCAGCTGCTCGGTGCGCGCATCCTTTCGTCGTTCGACGACGACGGCGCACCCTTCAACTAGTATATGTAGGATAGCAGTATAGCAGTAGCAGCATAAGTAGTGCCATCGTCGAACGAGCTCGGCGCGCGGCACAATGCTTCAATTTCCGTCGCAGCCTGGATGCTGATATTTAAGTATCTATGTGGTAGATTCTCCGCAAAATCGAATAAGCAAAAATAGTTTTTTCTGCTGGGAGAATTTTACAAAAATATCGGAAAAGAAGCTTAATTGCTTGACGTTATTTATTATAAAGTAATGTGAACTTTGTTTTACCACTTGAGGGTGCGAAGGACTCCATCTAGGTAAAGTATATCGCAACTTTTTTTCCACTTTTTTCCATACGTTAGGATTTTTCATGGGTGTTGAATTTGTATTTTTTTCCTATCAGTTATTTAATTTTATTTGTTAAATAATTGATGAAATATTCACACATGTACATCGATTCGTCAAATAAGTCAAAAAAAGAACTGCTTCAACATCTACAGGAAAATTAAAACACTCAAGACGCTCTCTGTTTCTTATATACTAATTTGAACTATGACTAGCCACTTATGGGTGCGAAGTACGCCATCTAGGGTAAGTATTGAAACTATTCTTTTATGTTTTTCACGTTTTTCGATACAGTGAGACTTTGAGCGAGCTTACGCATATCCAAAATCGACTGCTGCCAAGTGCTTGCGATTCAGAAAGAAAATAAATGGCACTGATAACGGTAAGTTCTAAAATTTTGATACTCATGTAACAACGAGATATCTTTATTCTATATAAACATGATGTGTCTGTTTGTGATGTTTCAGATGTCGCAATGAATGAATATCAAGAAGATGGTAGGTATTTCATAAACTTGTTAAACATTTTGTACAATTATATACTAATTATTTATTTTTTATTTAAGAAAATGCTTATGACGAGATGTGCAGACTACGTGCTTGAATGCAACAATTGGAAGAGAAGAGACCTGTTATCGATGAAAGCTGCTACAACCCATCGTTCAGAGGTCTGAATATGTACACGAATGAGACTCCTCGAACAAGAAAAGTAATGCAACCGGTTGAAATAGGCACTCCGCGAAGCAGCATGATGAATTTTGCGAGACCCACACCTTCAAGTAGCTAGACCAAGACTCTAATGTTACCGCCACCTAAATTTCCACTGATGAGTGTAGTGTACAGAAGAGAATCTTCTGGTACACCTCAAATGTCAACAGTGACAAATTTATATGTCACTCCTAACCAAAAAAGAACTTCTTCATCATCTACGGGAAAATTAAAACTCTCAAGACGCTCTCTGTTTCTTCAAGATCAAAGCGATAAAAATAATAAATAGAAATTAAAAAAAACATTCCAATCACTTAGCTATGTTAAGCATTTTGATAATAATTTTTCATTTTTTTTTGACAGATTATTTCTTAGATTAAGTGAAACATTGAGTAATTGAAATATATTATATTTTGTTAAATAATAGAACCAATAATCATTGAAACATTATTTTTCGACACTTTGTGTCTATCAAAAGTGTATGCAGTTTTAATTTCTAAGTACAAGAGTTTTTTGCAATGATTTATTGTTTTTTGCATTAAGAGTCAAAAACATAAACCTCTGTAAATAATATAATTATAAATCTGCTTGCGATGTGGGTAGGAATCAGTAAATCAAAGAAAGCATATGATTAAATAAATAATGTTTTATTTATTATTAATATATAGGTTTGTAATTTTACAATGATCGCAGTAAAACAAAAGAAAAATCGTTGAACAATGAAAATGTTTACCAAAAAAGGAAACCTTTGCTGTCGCAGCACTTTCTATTAAAGTGAGCGCAAACTTAATTTATTTAAGCTATAAAATTAATTTACTCGGCCTTCGTCGGTACTGAGGAGCTGTCTTGAGCTTGCATACTCTCAAGTCCTCGCAGGGATAACTGCCTGTGCGCTGCTGCTGCTCGACGAGCTGTAGTAACGGCGATCTAAGGCCAGGTCTTCCAGCCATTCAACTCCAGGATATGTATCGGCGGGCCAAAAACTCAAAGAGTTCTCCGACCAAGCCACCTCCGAGTTGCGTGGTGACCTGAAGTGTAAACACTTCACTACCACGACTCACTCGCCGAACAGAACAACTCAAGAAAGAAGTTTATTCCGTTCGATCAGGCTGGCTTATATGCCTGCAGCCTTACTCGCTCTCATGCAGGAACTGCGGCGGATCACATAGACGACATCTAGCGGAGGAGATCTAAACATTTATAAAGTGTTATATTTTTACTTAATTTGCAAGAAATAATCTGTTGAAAAATAATAACTCACAAGTGAGTATAGTTTTAGTGATTACTGGCTCTGGAAATTGACAAAAATGTCAACTATGTTATAAACAGAGAGTGTGTTTTGGATGTGTAACGTCTTTTTCACTGTAAGCTCAAGCGCACAGCGAGCTTTAATTGACATTGTACGAAAGCTCTATGAATTTTTGGTTAACGAAAGAACTTGATTTGGGTATTTGGACTTTTATATTTCTCTTTTTGATAGGAGGTTCCCAAAGTGCTTAGACTTATTTTGGTGTATTCTTTTTGAATGTTTGAACGACCCATCTTGTTCAATTCATTCATCATGACTGTTTAGGAATTTTTTAATTATCAGAAATCATCGTGGATTTTGAAAAAATGCCAACTTTAAGCTCTTAAGACAGAGTGATAAACGGCCCCCAAAATTGAAATAAAATTTCGAGACAAGCGTCACACCTAAAACCACAAATTTTTCCGTGCCAGTATAGAGACGAAAAATTGTTTGGCCATTTGATTTCACGGAGAGCCGGCCATATGTATGTTATAGGGAGTCGGCTGCTCTTTTCCTTTTAACGCGCTCCTTTTTCCTCGCCGCGACGACGAGTTAGCTCTCTCGCTCGTCGTTGCCTGATAAAAACGACACGCGTTCCTCAGCTTTTTTCCCTCCTCCTCCTTTTTTTGCGTGTGCTTTTGCTTTATCATTTTTTCCCTCCTCTTCATTTTTTTTCCCGTCTTTTTTTTTATCTTGGCCGCTCGCGTCGAGAGCAGTTAGAGTAACACTCCCATGGTCTTGTGTGCTCGTTCTCTCTCTCTCTCTCTCTCTCTCTGTTTTGTTGCCGCACGACGTGCATATACCTATAGCTATGTATTATATAGTATACGAACGCGCACGTTGACGATTCTCGTTCCGTATATATATTTTTGGTCTCTTTGGCCGTGCGACGCAATTTCAAGCTGTTATTTCACGGCTAGTTGCTTATATATTTTTCAACTCCTTCTTCGTGCAGAGGTGGTCGCTCGTATTTCTCTCTCTCTCTCTCTCTCTCTCTCTCTCTTAGAGAGAATACACGTCTCTCTCTCTTTGGAGCGTATGACCCCCGAGTCACGAGATAATAAAGCTCTTCACTGGCCAGGCGCTATTTTTCGGCATTATGTGCTGCTGCTGCTACGTCTCGAGAAAAATTTGCAATTTTTCTTCGTTATCCGCGGGGCAACGATGACGGATGACGCACGACAGTATTTTTCTCTCTCTTTTTTTGTGCAAATAATGTATAAGAGCTCATTTTGGGTACTCGAATGCCGTATAATGTATATGATAATAGGCGAGGCTATTCGAGTCGAGATACAGTGAGAAAAATAGACATTCCTCTCCCCAAAATTAAGCACTTGTCTCGGTTAAATATTTCTTTCGATTCATTGCAATAATATACGAACATTATATACTAAATTACGATGTAGCTGCTCTCTCTCTTTCGCGCATCGAACTTGGGAGGAATCAGCCGCCGCGCGCGTCTCGATGCTACACCGCAGTTCTGCTACAGCAGTAATTTCGCTGCTCGCGTAAAACTGCGCAGCGCGCTCCACTCTCGGCAAACTATCTTCGAGAGCTGTGCGGGAGAAGGGCATAGTAGTGCTCGCGCGAGATAACACCGCCACTATTGCCTATTCGAAAGCGCCGCGCCGTACACACACACACACATATATATAAGCGAGCTTGCAGACAAACTTTGATCATCTACGATAGAAACGGCGCGAGCTTTCGAACAAGCCTGAAACACGATTATACGCGCGCCCCGCGTGGCAAATAGAAATCGAATGATAACGTCATGCTATTACGTACACACACGCGCGCGCTCGGTACACGGCACTCGGCGTCGAATTCGAGAGCGAGCTCTAAAAATTCAATTATCCCATATGTATGTACGGAGCTTGCGACTATATAGTGTAACGCTTTTTTTTCTGTGCCAATGTTGCCGATGTGTCGAGTGCCGTTGATAGCGTATATAATACGTGTGTGATGTTCGGTTCTGCTGCCGATGTACTCGAACGTTTGCTTTCAGTAACCCCGGAGAGTTAGCAGGGATTAAAACACGCAAATATTTATCATTTTATACATTATTCGGCGTAAAGAAGACAGCATAAAGTTAATAAAATGAGATACATTTTATTATAATGAAACCGTCGTTAATAAAATATGATTCACGATTATCGGAATGCGAGCAAACAAAACATTGAATAGCAAATAATAATCACGAAAATGTCAGTTTTGTATCATCATATAGCACGATAATATTATACGCGTTACAATATGCCGCATCTCATTATTTTTATTCATTATTATCCACACACTTCGCAATCCCTCTCGAGCTCCTGCTCTCTTATATTTTCTCGTATAATATTCTATCACGATCTGTCCTGCGTTAAACGCACGCGGGGAGCGTTTCATAAATCACATCGCGCATCGGTGCTCCTTTTCCCCCATTTTGTTTTGCATTATAAGCCAGTGAAAATCATCGACGTATAGTCGTACGAACCCACATTATACGTTTATAATATATCGATCGACGAAAACAAATAATGCATCATGTGTATTATATGGCAGAAGCAAGCGAATCTTCGTCGCTTTTAACGTGGTACACACACACGCGCGCATTCCTCGTCGGCGGAGGCGGGGCCCGCGGCGTTTAAAAACTGATTCGAAAAGTTTTCCCCAAAGTGCCTTAGAGCTGGCTACGACTACGACGACGAGGGTTTAACAACACGTAAGACGAAGAAGAACAAAACGTCGCACGTCGCCCTGGCAGCTCAACGAATTCGTTATAGTATTATATGGCGCGACGAAGGGGGCAAAAGTTGGGTGACTGGTGCCCGATACGTGACTGCTATTATCCACTATGAGACGCTATGGCGCGAAAGCTCGGATGAATTGAGATTGAGCGCGACACTCGGGTTACACTTCTTTTTTCTTTCTCGAATTATACCAAGAGAGCCAAGAGAAAGATTAATTTGTGAATCTCGTGCAAAATAACCGAGAGCGAGAATAGCCGGGATTAAAAAAAATTATTATACTCGCATCGACGAAAATTCCTCGGACGCGAGGGGGTACTCGAAATAAAAGCTGTGCACCGTACTCGACGTTCGCCGGTACGTAAAAACGAATTCTATCGCATATTTCACTCACGGTACAATAAAAAAAAATCTCACATTTTGCGAGTACCACTCGTAATTATCGAACAACGATCCCTCCTGCCCCCCGAAATAAAAAAAGTATCCTCCAAAATCCTGCTCGCAACTCCGTCGTATCTAGGGGGCTCTAGGCGCTCCGCGAGCTGCTTCCGCGCGAATAGTTCTCTCTACTCGAGATCTCGCAAAAAATTTTTCCCCGGCAGCATATCTCGCGTCGTTGTAGCGAGCTTAAGCGATCCATGCCTTGCATCATACATATAGGTATGCAGACAAACAATATATATACGCGCGTGTTCTCGAATGTGCGTGAGCTATATACGAATCAAAATCGGAGATGCAGTTTGTGTATGCACAGCCTTTGCAACTTTTCTCATTTTCGCCGCTTGCGGCACTCACATACACGTATTCAGACACACCTTTTATGTGTATATCGGTCGGGGATACTTCGGCGAAACTACGATCGCTGCTGCTGCTGCTGTTCGCTTGGGTTTGCGGCGAAGTATAGGGGAGGGAGAGGGAGGCTGCGTCTCTGCATATAAATACGGAAATCGTGTGCGGGGGCGACGCTTTACTCTCCGTACGTACGTATACGTATACAATGTATATCTATAGGTTGCGCACGAATAGACTGGCAAAGATCGCGATCGAGCTCGACGGTATAGAGAACGTAGAGTTGCGGAAAATAAATCGAGAGGGAGTGAGGCTATTTTGCGCGCGCCCAACCTAGACGCTATATATTGCCGGAGCTAAATCGATATGTGCGCGCGATCGAGTGACCAAAAAATAAGCTCGGCTCCTCCTTCACCCCTCGCTCGATACGCAGATGTATATACGTATACGTATACATACACTTTGACTCTTGCACGGAGAAACAAAGACAAAAAAAGAGTAAGAAAAAAAAACAAACGCGCGAGCAGGAAACAAAATTGGTGCGGTCGAATGATTTTAAAAGGATATTTATCGGGCGCGCCGCGCGGCGTTAGAGAACCGGGAAATCGGACTTGGGAACTATACGTACCGTTATACGTTATTCGTACTGCGAGCTTATCAGATGTACGTTAAAAGTCCGGCGAGCTACGTTGCAGCTGCTGCTGGCGCTTGTTTTTTTTCCCCTCTCCTGCAGTGTAGCTCTGCCCAGCGAGCGGTATACAAGCGGCCATATATGTAGGAATTTAACGGAGCAAATCGACGATTCCACGCGGCGATCGCTGCAGCTGCAGTTAGCATGCGTGTGAAAAATTTTTTCGCTCGTCGCGCTGGAAAATTTCACCGATGCTCTGTATGCATTGTTTCGGAAAAGGAAAGAAAGTATATAATGGGTACGATTTGCGCGACGCGGCATCTCATTATCTCGATCAGATGGCAAATAAACCTGCACTCGAGACAGCGAGCAAAAAATTTGCCCATAAGAAACGAGTAAAACTCGCCTGGCGGTGGCCAACCTCTACGGTAGCAGTAGTAGTAGTAGTAGTAGGCAATCGAATGAAATCGGGTAAAGGACCCCTTCGTATGTATGTATGCGGGCAATGTTATATCGTATAGTCTAGGTATCGCGTAAAGCTCGAGGCTCGTAAAAGTGATGTTTATGAGCTATACCCCTACCGCCCCGGACGTTTCCTCTTTCCTTACTCTCCTCTTGAGGTTCACTTATTTTCTTTTATCCCGTACTCGCATATGTGTACTGCGCGTTTATAGGCACGGCGTACGTGTGCGTGAGCGCAGCTGATCTGTCGTCGACAGGAAAAAAGATGGTAAAAAGGAGTCGACACGATGATTAGAGTCACCGCGCGCGTAATCTCGAAAAATAATTAGCTCGTGAGCAATTTTTACCCTTTTCGTTTCGTCGTCGTCTATTCAACGTACAGCTGTATAGGATAACACACAACACAGGTCACACAGGCTTTATACCTTCGCCCTGCACGGGCGTTATTATTTACACTCGATGCGCCTGAAACAATTAACCCGGCACTGACGCTCTTTCCTCTCATCTCTCTCTCTCTTTTTTCTCTGTATTATGTAAAGTAAAAAGCTCGACGCTCGCTGGGGATCTCTCTCTATATATGTATACATAACTCGTGCGCATCGCTATGCGACTACGAACAACGACTCTCAGAGAGAGAAAGAGAGACAGACTACAATCCTCTTCTCTGTACATTATGCGAGATGCATCCGAGCACGACGACGCGCGACTGACTCGGCAAAGCAGCTACCAATCTCTCGCGACTTGCACGGCGACTAATTGCTTTATGCAAAAGTTTACTCTCGTGATCGTCCTTTTGGAAATCATCGAAGCGCAAAGTTTCGCAACTTCTGGTATTTAACATGATACTCTTCTCAAAGTTATCTTACACTTCTCAAACTTACTACCAAAGATTCTTCTCTTGCTTCGTCCTCCTACTCGTCTTCTCCTATTTTTTCAAAGTGAAAAATAAAGAGAGAGGAGAGAAAAAAAAACCTGAAAACATAAAACGGTGGCAGCGCGTAGAGGTCGCCGCTCGACAAATTAAGCTGTTAGCATGATTTATAATGCCTTCGCGCGTCTCTCTCTCTCTTTTTCACGATTACTTTGATGGATTTACGTTGAAGCTTACGTTCGAAAGCAAAGTAGACGACGCGTTGAAAAAAAAATATTGAGAGAGAGAAAAAAAATAAACGTCAAAGAGAGCGAGAGAGGAGAGAGGAAATAAGAAAAAAATCGTCACTTTTGTCCGCGTCGTCTTCGAGCTAGCTAGCTGCTGCTGCCTGCGATGACGTACATATCGCGAGACGAGTAACTTATGGTTCGCCGGTAAAAAGTAACAATGGGACCTCTCTCGCGACAAAGAATAGAATAGCACAAGGATAAATCGAGTTTTCCCGAAGCAAGTTTTGTGTATGATTTTTTAAGCGTGAGAAAAATCCAAGATTTACGCACGAGCGCGTTGAATATTTCCCATCTTCTTCTTACATTTTTCTATCCATTTGAATATTATTCATTTTTTATTACGAAACCGAAGTAAAAAATAAGAGGAAAAAAATAGAAAATAAAAACGAAATTGATTGTTACAGAGAGTTATCGTAACTACGTTAGGATGTTACGTTAACGCGATATAATAGCCATTATAACTAAGCAGCATTAGAGAGCTAGATGTGTATGTAGGGCGAGCTGAGAACTTCAGAAGCCCCCGGAATAATAAATCTATCGAGTCGGCTGCGTATGAAAGCGCAGGGATTTCCGAGCGAGCAAGTTAAAATCACCGCACACGAACGCGTATACCATGTAACGTCTTGACTCTCTCTCTCTCTCTCTCTGACTATGTGTTAATGCTCTGTACCACGATACATTCATTTTCTTGAGGCTAACCCAAATACACGCTTCGTCGAAGTTTCAAGTTCAGCTCGCTTTTCTCTTTCCTCGGAGCTCTTTGTAGCTCCATATTTAGAAGCTAGCGCGCAGCCCTTGTCTTTGCGCACGCATACACGACGACAACGACAACGACTCATTTCTCGTCTCTCTTTGTAAACGTCGAAGGGTAGAGTATATTAGTTATTCCGTCCCTTTTACCTTTCGCGAGCTTCAAAGTTTCGCTGCAGCTGCAGCTGTGCGAGACTCGTAAATGAGAGCTAGCTGCAGCTGCCGGAGGAATTGTACTTGTCGCTATACGTGTAGGTGTATGTATACACACGCCGAACCGAACTGTATATTTACAAAAAGTTGTCAAAGCCGAGCTCGCAGTGCTACACAGTTGGCCTCGGCATGTTTGCTCTGAACGAGACCGACGTGTGCGTCTGACTACACGTTGATCAATACTACTGCTACTCGCGATCGATGGCGCTGTAATTTATGTAATGCACACATTTGCACACCCACGCCTGGATGGATGTAATCGAGAATATTATAAAGCATTAGGAATACTCGGTGGCCTTTTTTTTTTATTTATCGTTATTTGCTCGACAGCAGGTGCAAAGCGGCGCATCGATCAACCATAGAGTATAGCGTTAGAATGAATTCATCTCGACGGCGGCGATATGACGTGCGTGCGTATATTCCTCTTCCCTATTGCGTATATAATCCAATAAGATGTCCATACCGGCCTGGCGATCGTTGTATAAACATAGCTCAGCTGTCGGACGGGTACACTTTTGCACTTATACACACAAACGGGGGCGTAAAAAAC
The DNA here is from genome assembly GCA_902732785.1 of Trichogramma evanescens. NCBI lineage: Eukaryota > Metazoa > Arthropoda > Insecta > Hymenoptera > Trichogrammatidae > Trichogramma > Trichogramma evanescens. Next base: position 15,050 of record CACVKI010144051.1, read on the forward strand.
AAAAGAGATAAGATTGATTACCCTCTCTGGCCACGTGTCAGTTAAGGACATGGAGGTGTTGCTACATATATAGGCAACGTTGCAGCTCGTTTTTCGTTTATACGTTACGGCCGCGCGCAAATTTGTTATCTTCGCGCCCAGCGCTGGCACGAGTACAACATTAGCACACGTGTGCCGCCGCTGCTGCAAGTGCGGCAATTACACTTTTTTTTTTCTTCTTCTCTCGTAATATATACGTTGGTATTTACGAGTGAGCTATATAACGCTGATTTGGGAGGTAGTTCTACGTGTGCAATGCTGCGGTCGTTCAATTTGATCGTTGTATGTACGTGTGTGTTGTCGCGTCGTTACATATTCCGTCGATTCACGACCTTTTTTTCGATGAAATTAGGTCGATGAAAGATGTAATGTAATATCGCGCACAAACAAGGGCAAAATATTTGATCTCTCTCGTCAATTATATCGCGAGAGGGAATCTTTTTCGACTCATTATAACTCTTAATAATCATTATACCGCTCACGTGGGGGCCAGCAGAATATGTATGCCTCTCGGTGGTTATACGCGTGTGCATCCTCATTTTGTACATTATACACCTCTTTTTTATCCCCTTATTATTATTATAATTTTTTTTTTTAACCGAGGCGCGCATATATATACTATACGTGTACACTCGAGTGCAGAGCTAATATAACGCGGCGAAGCGGGAAAAATCCTCTTTACCAGGGTATTTTTTAATATATAGTACACAGACGCCTCCACCACCGAGTGTGGGCTTGGCTAAAAAATTAATGAAGTAAATGTATACGTCGAACGAGCGAACGAGAGAGAGCAAAAACACAGCTTTGTCGAGTACGCGTCCAAGAGAATGCCAGAGTATGAAAAAAGAAGCAACAAAAAACTTGATATTTTTTCTATATCGATACACGGTCAGAGATGCGCGTGCACGAATATTTATATGCCCCGAAAAACTTATTGTATATACGAGGGCATGGGAAAATTAAATTCAGCCCGCGAGAGAGCAGCTGATATTTCATAGCAGCAAGAGAGCCCGTTACAATTGAATTAATTCTCTTCTGTGTGCAGCCGACCTCTCTCTCTCTCTTGCTGCTGCTGCGGAGAATCAACTTTCAAATGGCCCGAGCTCGTCGAGACTAGTAGTCGGACGCGGCTTGGGTGCGTGCGTAGGCGAGGGGCTTGAGTGGAGTTGCAAAAAAAAAAAGGAAAGAAGAAAAATAGATGAAAGCTGTGTACACTACTCTACGGTCAAAGCAAGTTAGAATCTTTTGCTCGAGTTTGCAGCGCTGCGCGAGTCAAAGTTTATCCAATGGCCTACGCACATACCCGCGCACTCGTAAAGTATATACTCGTGGTATACAACGTACACACAAAAACCTGTTATACAACCTCGTGCTGTAAACACACGAATATAACAAACAATTGAGCTATAAATAGCAAAAGTGCAGTAAAACAAATCGTCTCTCTCTCTCTATTTTATAAAACTGTATATGAAACTATGCCTCGAACGCGCGAAGACGAGAGAGAAAAGAAAAATATGTAAGAGCTTGCGGGTGGCCTATACACACAATTTTCTTACGCGCGTTAAAAGTTGCATTTTATTTCGCTCTATGTATCGGCAAGCAATCATAAAGATGTATGAAACATTTTGCCGCCCTCGCGAGGAAGCTCGGGATCGAAAACGGGTTTTTGAATCATCTGTCGATAGGAAAATTGTGATGAATTTCCCGACAAAATTCTCTGTGCGTGTCATGTATTTAAGGTAAATATTGTTATGAAAAATGAAGCTAAAAACAATTGTGTGATTACCATAAAAAAAAAGATTAAATATAAATTTTGATTCAAAAGCAATAAGTTTCAAGTCGAAAATTTCAACCTCAACTAATTGTAACATATTTATTGGCGATATTTACAAGAAGTAGTTTGGTCGTTATAATCTATAATCAATAATAATAAATCAATTTTTGATATAGGATACAACAAACTGACTAAATTATTTCTTACTTGACTATAAATCGATCCCAATCGAGTCTATGTTTTTCTAGATAATCATTACCTAGCGTTCCAAATGTTATCTATCTGTACTCGTCATTCATTTTCTTTGGTGGTAGTGTGGTTCTGTGATCCAAATATTTTATGACCCACGGGAATATGCGAGGTATCTTCGAATTCTTCGTTTACAGATCTTTAGTGTCTTATCAAAATACTCTACTATGAAAATCTGCACTTTGGCACGCATCACACCTGCAGTCTTATTGGCCAGTGAACATTATTTTTGTGTTTTACCAATTTAATAAGCGATGAAAATGCTTCCGAACAATGAGTGCACTCGTAGCTTTTTTTTGGCACTTGTGATATTGCTAGACACTTTTCGCATTTGTAATTATCATCTTTATCAAAAGTTTTTTGTCTCGACAAATTGCTATTTTGTGTAAATATTTGGTGACACTCGTGACATACTTGTAATTTCTGAAGTGACTTATGATGAACTTTTAGTTTATGTCTCTTTAACATGTCCTCGTTTGAAAATATATAAGAACACTCATCGCAAAACTGAGTTCTTCGTTTTTTCTGAACTGTTTCATGGTCTGCGTTTTTTAGTTCAATTTCATCAGTCGAAGTCTTATTGAAATCGTCCATTTCGTTTTGTGGTTCTCTATAAAGTTGGGATTCACTGATCAAAATTAGTTTGTCTTCATGATCGTGAACTTTTATTTTATGTCTCTTTAACTTGTCCTTGTCTGAAAACATTTCTTGACACTCATCGCAAAACTGAATTCTTCGCTTTTTCTGAACTGTTTCATGGTATGTGCTTTGTGGTTCATTGACATTCGATTCAGAGCTCGAAGTTTCGTTAAATGAAGTCCAATCGCCATCGTCACTATCTATTATTTCAAGTTCTTTGCAAAAATCAGATTCAGTGGTTAACATATGTTCGTCTGCATCGTCCACATTTCTTTGATGTTTTTTCAAATTACTCTCTTGAGTAAATATTTTTGGACACTCAATGGATTCATGCACATTTCTTGGTTGTTGCTGAACTGTGTTATGGTCTTCTTTTTGTAGTTGAATTTCATCAAACGAAGTCCTATAGACATCTTCCAATTTTTTTTTTGGTTCTTTGCAATTCGATTCAGTGCTAAAAGTTTCCTGAAAGAAAGTCCGATCGCTATCGTCAATATGTATCACTATTTCAGGTTCTTCGCAAAGATCAGATTCAGTGGTTAACACAGGTTCGTCTGCATCGTCCACATTTTTTTGATGTTTTCTCAAATTACTCTCTTGAGTAAATATTTTTGGATACTCAATGGATTCATGCACATTTCTTGTCCGTTTCTGAACTGTGTTATGGTCTTCTTTTTGTAGTTGAATTTCATCAAACGGAGTCCCATTGACATCTTCCAATTCTTTTTGTGGTTCACTGCAATTCGATTCAGAGCTCGAAGTTTCGTTAAATGAAGTCCAATCGCCATCGTCACTATCTATTATTTCAAGTTTTTTGCAAAGATCAGATTCAGTGGTTAACACAGGTTCGTCTGCATCGTCCACATTTTTTTGATGTTTTCTCAAATTACTCTCTTGAGTAAATATTTTTTGAGACTTAGAAGATTCATGCACATCTCTTGTCCGTTTCTGAACTGTGTTATGGTCTTCATTTTTTAGTTGAATTTCATCAAACGAAGTCCCATTGACATCTTCCACTTCTTTTTGTGGTTCATTGACATTCGATTCAGAGCTCGAAGTTTCGTTAAATGAAGTCCAATCGCCATCGTCACTATCTATTATTTCAAGTTCTTTGCAAAGATCAGATTCAGTGGTTAACACAGGTTCGTCTGCATCGTCTACATTTCTTTGATGTTTTCTCGAATTACTCTCTTGAGTAAATATTTTTGGACACTCAATGGATTCATGCACATTTCTTGGTTGTTGCTGATCTGTGTTATGGTCTTCGTTTTGTAGTTGATCGCAATCCTGCCCTGTGCATGAAATTTCATTGAATTGAAATTCGTTTTGTGGTTCTTCACAAAGATTCTGTCCTGTAGTCAAAACTATCAAAACTGATTTATCCACCTCGTGATGCAATGTTTCGACGAACGACGAATGGAAGCTCAGATTCGTACCAAGATAGCGATCCGCCTCGGTTACATTCCAAACTGGTCGCAAAGTTGATGTGTCATGAAAATGCCATAGGTGGTAATCTAAAGTATCTAAGGAAAGGAAGCTAACTTTACAGACATAACAAGACGGGATCAAATCAGACTCAGACATTTTTTTTATTGAAAGAGACAAAATTTCGTAGTCGTTATACTTTTACACTTTAAATCGTAGATATTTACTTTACTTAATGGCACAATAATGACTGATTCATCTAATTTTCTCAAGTAAACAGTTGACACACGAATGTTGACGTTAAGAGAAAATTTATAAGTTGATAGTTGATTAAACGATTCCATTCAAAACAAATCGTATATTGTAATTAGATTGCTATATTGCTTATGTCATTATTCTGAATAAGAAATATTATTATTAAACTTTTCTGTGTCATGTGTCGCTCTTTCTGACTCCATGTCATGCCTATCATAAGCTTTAAGTTAATACTAATTACACAAAGATTCGTAAATTATTTTACAATTTATATGTTGAAATGGAAAATTGTTTGTTTCATCCGTTTTTTTTATAAAACACTTTTCAAATTAAGAGTAGCATTTTAAGTTGATTGAAACCCCAATTTCTTTCGGTAGCTACAAAATTTTTTCGTAAAAAATTCATAGCCAATGCATCGGCAGCGTTTTTTTCTTTCCTCTTTTCGCAGTTCACTATAGCGCGACACAACTTTATCCCTGATTTCTTAGTAACGCATTTGTTCTCGCCCACGCCCGCCTTACACAACGATTTCCTTTTTTGCAAATCGAACGCAATAGACAGGCACGCTCCGGTGCAGCCACAATAGCAACAACAACAACACAAACGTTTTTAAAACGACATAAAAGCTCGGGCGCTTATTTTTTATCGCTTCCCTCCTCCTCTCAAGCTTGCACGAGTATTGTGTGTGTATGAAGAAAAAAGCTCGCGTGTACAAAAGTGTGCTGCTGCTGCTGCTGATTCGCCAGGCGCGCGTGGCTGCCGTTGTCGTCTTACGTATCTCCTCTATATACAGCGACGAAGAAAGAGAGAGAGAGAGAGAGAGAAAAAAATGAAGAAACAGGATCCCGTAGTCGGCGCTATGTTATAGTATCGCAGCGTTGCAGCAGCGTCGCTATACGTCGTTCGCGAGTGTGAGCTCGAGAGAGAGAAAGAGAGAAGAGGTGCAAAGCGAGGAACAAACTCGTCGAGTGCCACTCAACGTTGGCTTCTTCAACAAACTTTCTTACAAAATTTTCCCACTCCCCCCGCGCCAGCTCCTTTAAAGCCGATACTCTGCTCGTTTTCCGCTGCCACTGCTGTGATATATTATTATATATTATTACGATAAATAATATATTATTTATGGAGTATAGGACACAAACGCGTTAACGTATCGGCAGCATTGCTCCTTTCTTACAAAACTCAATCCCTCGATATTTTTTCTTTCCTCGCCACGTCCTTACTTCTTCCTCTTTTTTTCTTTATTTTTATACACACGCGTTACGTATGTATATTGCGTGCACTTTCATGCGCGAGAGCATATAAAATAGCTCGGAGAGCTATATTCCTCCGGTAAAGAGAGAGATGAAGAGAGAGAGCTGAGGACTGAGAGAAAAAATACACACGGCGTGTGTGTGTTTTTTTCTTTTTTTATACGACAGAGAGAAGAGCAACTATATATCCTCCCTCGGCGCTGCTGCTGCGAATTTCATTTCTACTCTCCTCGTCGTCGGGCAATCTCGTCGCGCGCACGTGATTATCAAAGGCTGCGGTATCAACTGCTTCTTATTATATACACACGTGCACAAATGTGTGTGGGTGTGAACGCACGATCCAACTCACGTCGTATCACTGCTTCGTGCGAGTGTCTGCTGTGTGTGTATGTGTGGGAGTATACCAGTGGGACACTGCGAGACACTATATGGAAGCTTCTGCATCCACATGGATTTTCCTCGACGAGGTGTAGAGAGAATGAGGCACTCGTGTGTATATATGTGCATATAAGCTCGAATACATGTGTGTGTATGTCAAGCAGAATTTCCCAGTATAAGCGCGATACGCGCGGCGCGACGTGTACTACATACGAAAACTCGGCACCGCGTCACACCCTTATATGCACGGCTCGTGCTCGCGCGTTCGCACCTCTGCTGTAATGCAAACACACACGCAGACACTCGAGTACCAGTGCGTGCTTGCAGAGGGTAGATATCGTATATGTACGCGACGAACGTTTGGTATCGAAAAATGACACTCGGCGAACAGTCGTGTAGACACGATATAATTCGTGAATATTCAGTGGCCGTTGAGAGATTTTCGATGTTTTTTTACGTAGATTAAAAATTAATTCGAAATTCTTACAAGTACTTTTACAAAAATACGATGCGGTGGATACATGTAAACGTACATAATGTAGGCTCCGGAAATTCGCGTTGAATTGTTTCATACATCAAAGCGCCCGGCTCGGCTACAATAATTGGTTTCGATAAAAGTGTACGAGGCTGCGCGTAAAAAACACACACAAACGCACACACAGTAAGTAGTGCTAAGTGATTGGCTCGCTAGCATACTCGGTCCATACATAGTTTTCCTTTCCTTTTTTCTTTACTATATTCGCCAGAGAGAGAGAGAGAGAGAGAGAGAGACAGAGTTTTCATTCCAGATATGCAAGGCCAGCGGAAATAAATGTAGCGAATTGAAAATACACTTTTCAAAATTTGAAGAAAAAAAAATAAGCAAATGGAGTGTACGAAGTACACGAGACTTCGGTATACACATGCGGGACTCTTCAATTGAAATATAAAGTGCTCGCAGGTCTGATGAAATGCAATATTCCTTCTCTTCTTTTTTGATGCTGCTGCCGCTGATGCTGCTCCACTGCTAAACGATCATCGCATCGCTTTCGATTAATTTATAAAGTAATATAATGCTACCGAGCTTTTGAAAAGAGTAAATTCTTGAGGGCTTCGCGTGTGCCTGCTGCGCCGCGAGTGATCATCGCAATATATATTTTCATAATTATGTACGCGATTGCAAAGCAAAAACAATTTAACGAGCTGCAACGGGATACTTTTACCGGTTCAGAGATATGATTTCGTGAAATTTCAACTGTACGCATTTCAATGTTTTCCGTATATATGTATAAATAAAAATAAAACGGCCAATTTATTCAAACGAAACCATAGATATGGGTCAAAATAATACTTTTTTAAATTTTCGTCCGCACGTATGTCACCGATCTTGACGCGCTTTTGGTATGTTATAGTACATGATAAAAAAGTGCCAAAACCAAAATTTTGGACCCCCTCCCCCCTCCTACCCCCCACTTCCGGTATAAACGTCCATTTTCTATCTATATTTTTTCTGAAGGCCTGAATCAATTAAAAAATCTGAAAAAATTCACAAAAATACTTTTCAACAAACCAAACAACCTTGAATTTTTTCAGAAATTTTGAGTGCTTCAGGCCTTCAGAAAAAATCATTGAAAACTTTTAAAATTCATATACGGCGTTAGCATGCAATAACCTTTTCGAAAATTTTTTCACTTTTTCATTTCATTAAAAAAAGTAACCTCAAATTTTTTCAAATTTTTTCAGAGATGTGAACGCACCTTTTGAAGCCAACAACCCCTTTTTTTGACGAAAATAATTTTTTTAGGGCGATACGAGGCCTTGAAAAATCTGGAAAAACTTTTTTCTTGTTTTTTTTTCATAAAAAAACATAACCTCAAATTTTTTCAGATTTTTTAATTGAAGGCGATAACTTCTAGAGCCGAAAAATGCTACTTTTGACAAAAAAATTTTCCTAGAACCCGATGGTTCCAATAAAAAAATTTGAAAATATTTTTTTTGAATTCCTTGTCAAATTTTAATAAAATTTG
>CACVKI010144052.1:0-44667 GCA_902732785.1 Trichogramma evanescens
GACGCTCGATTGCCAAAGTTTTATTAAAGTTACAATTCTACATTTTCATCCGTTTGCTCGCACAGACGAAGTAGATCCTCGTGGTCCATTTTTTCAGCGAGCATACGACAAACGACGTACGGCAGACGCCCTTGGCAATAATCGTACGTAAAAAGATCGGCTACCAACAATTCCAGATGCAGCCTCATCAAAATGTTTGCCAGATGCCTCTTTACCACGAGATTCATGGGCTCGTGTTGTAGGCCTAGAAGCGGAGGTAAGCTCCAATTCTTCATTTTTTTCAGAATCGAGTAACCCTCGTCGTAACTCATCTGACAAATTTTATAAAGCGAAATGTCGTTGTTCAGCTTGATGCTCTCCAACTCGGCAATCTGTTGCTCCCATCCCTCGGCTTGCCCTGACCACGGCCGATGCTCTGGCGTGAGCTCAGGCAATTTTGATCTCGATTGTTTTCTTTGTTCTTGCAAATAATCTGCAGCTTCTTGTGTCTGATAAAAACCAAAGTTCTCATGAATACAGATATTATCCACAATTGTGTCATACGTCGACTGGCCATCGGCATCTTTGTCTGAACTTTCTATGGGAATCAAATTGTCTGTATCGTTTCCGCGTGCTCTCAGCCAGCACTTGAGCATCCGCAGTCTCGTGTCGAAGTCCAGCCTGTACCCAGCTGACTGTAATAATTTCATCACCTCGACGATGTTCAGAGTCAAAGGATAATTTTTCAATTCAATCTGGGTGAAATCGTAACTGAACATTCTCTCCTCGTTCAAACCATTCAGACTCGCGCCGCGTTTCAAGAGTGACCTAGTTAAATCGACGTCGAAACTTCTCACGGCCGACATCAAAGGAGAATCTCCGAAAGCATTGAGTGCTTCGATGTTCGCTCCATTCTCAATCAACATGTCGACGATCTCGTCGACTGGTCTTCTAAAGTCGCAAAAGCCTATCCTGTTGGAGCACTCGCACAGACGCATCCGGGCGAGAGCGTGTAGAGGCGTCGACTTCGAGTGATCCTCTCCGCTCGCTTCGGCTCCGTTCTCCAGTAAAAGTTGCACGACTTCTTTGCGCCTGTACTGGGCGGCGACGTGTAACGGCGAGCATCTCCACGTGTCGATCAGTTCGACGTCGACGCCTTCGCTCAAGAATCGGCGGATCGTCTCTACGTCGCCGGCCACGCAGGCCCCGTGAAAGTACGAGAAGCCGTGCTCGTCGATGTAATTTTTCGGCGAGTCCTTGACGAAAAATTGAATGAGTTCCATGGTCCCTCCATCGGACATGATATTTCTCTCGCTTGAACTGTCCAATTCGACCAAGTAGTGGAGGGCGGATTTGCCGTTTTCGAAAACGACCTCGTGGAAGTTGAAGCTATTCGCTCGAAGCAGTCGTAGAATTTTGAAGCCGTGATTTTTCAATGCGAATTTCAACATATTCAACCTATCGTTGCAACTGGGGAACAGGCTTTTATAATTCAATAACATGATCTGTTGTCTAAGATACGTTTCTTCCATCGAGAATTCTATATAGCGGCAAAACTTGTCCACTCTAGCGTCCACGTTTTCGATGCTTTGAAATATTACTTTTAATACATGCAGTGATGTAACGTGAGCGAATTCTAACGACATATTGCAAAAAAATGTTGAAGAATTAACTTTTTTAATCCAACGAACCTCCAACTGAACACGTGGTTGTAACACTGCACTTAAACACTCGAGACAGAGAGAGAGAGAAAGAGAAAGTGGTGTTAGCGGTCGCGCTTACATAGACAGACTGAGGTCAGAAACCATGTTTTTGGGCTTCGTAAACGTAATTAGAAAGTGCTTCACATACGCTGTGCGATGACATCCAAGAATGCACTGCGCACTCGAGACATGCGTGAAGTCTAATCGTTTGGTGAGAGGAAAAAGTGGAGGGAATTTCGATTTTAAAGTTTCATCGCGAGCATATTTATAAATATTGTAATTACAAATTAATGTACGCAAGACAGTGGCATGTCATAATTCAATTCGTGCCCGAAGAAAAATATTGCAAGAGAGATGCGTAAAATGGAACTTGACAAACAATTAATGTTCAAGCAATTTAACGGTGTATTTATGGAAATTATAAAAAAAAAATTTGTTAATGTAAATATGAAGGGAAAAAGTGTGCATTTTATAGGAAATTATTAACTTTTAACTATACTGTTCTTCAACATCTGAGGATTGATTTTTAACTCGAGTTTAATTCGTTTATATTCTTTTTCTTTCTTTTTTATAGAACAAATTATTCTTATTAATAAATCCAACGTGACTATATTTGTTCTACGATCATCCAAGTATGATTTAAATAACTAAAAAACGATTGAAAACCTATGTAAACATAATCGTTCATATTAATGCAAGTGTGTACAAGAAGTGTTATCTTGGTTGTGCTTATTGCAATTGTATCAGCGCATATTTCAAGTAAGAATAATAAAATTATAATTAAATATTATTTCAATCCATTGTGTTTCTTCCCTTCCAAACTTCAATAGGTAATATTCGAGTAGATTGAAAAAAAGTCATATAAAAATCAAATCATTGTAGTACGTTTGACCCTGCACGGGACTCTGGTAATTTCCCGTGGAAAATAATACTTGTACGCAAATATAACTGATTACGTATATTATACAAATTACGTATATTATGCTTTTATTGTGAATTTACACAATAGTATGGAATAATTTACAAAAGCTTTACATTAAAGAGAAAAATTGATATAAGATAATTCAACGCCAGTGAGCAAGTAATGACGCAACCAATTAACAATTACAATGGTGAAAGTTCTTGAACTATATACTGTTGGATTCTGAACGAAAAATTCTTGATAATTTTCAGTGTTCATTTTTGATTGATAAAAATCATGGCACAATATGTGCCGATTGTTTTGCAGAAAAGGATTGGAATAAACAAACTAAAACATTTATCAAAATCCGATATCTCAGATCTTGAAAAATGTATCAGGAAAATATATCCTTTACTAATACTTTTAATAAAGGCTTCGCTTATATGGCCATTTTGGATTGGCATAAAAAAATATGGAGCACGAGTATCATTTGTGTTTTACGTTTTATTCATCATATCCACGGTAATTTTTAAAAATTTAATTAAAAATTTAATTGAAAAATTAAAAATCTCATACATGAGAATATGTATGAGTTGATTTTCATTTGCAGGTTCTTTACATAGCACGAATAACAAAAAACGTCAAATTCGACATGGATTTAGCAACGGAATTATGCATTCAATTTCTTATGCAATGTTTCATTACTTCCGGCATGTACTTTTTAATTGTGGACGAAAGAGGAGTGTCGACGGTAAAAACAATCAAATATAATTTTTTATCATATATTGATGTATAAAATGATTGTTTTTAAATTCATCAAATAATTTTTCTTTTATTTGATTTGTAAAATTTTCAAAGGCTAGAGTACTATTATTTATTATGATAAAGAATTTGTTTCAATGTAGTTCCGAGGAAAAAAAATTTCTTCAAAATTACATTAATATAGCTAATCTCGCTTCTCTCATAATTACAGGTTTATACTAAAAAATTAAATTATATGTATTATATATTAAATGGAGAGTTAAATTATTTTTTAGGTCTCGTAGTTATCATCTATAGTACGTATTTAATTGTTATTCCAACATTATGGCCAGTTACAGCAAATTTAGTTTTATCTAGAAATCATTCGTATCAGAAAAAGTTGTCTATTCACTTGGAATTATTCGTAGACGAGGACACACACTTTTACTTTTTTTTTATTGTTATTGTAATATTATGCTTTATAACAATTACGTTTGCATCAGGTATTGCCATTTCTTACGTTTGTGTCCTTACATACGTGATAGGAAAATTTCGATTCATGGGGTACTTATTTATCAATTTTTGTAACTTATTCATTCTCAATGAAAATTAATCAAGTAGTCCCTGTAATTTAGGATTAAGTTGAAACAGATCTCCAATTTGTCGCAAACAGAAGATTTTTTGAAAAAAGATGACGAAGTTTTTAAACATGTCTCTCAGCTGGTTAAATTGCATCAATATTGTATCTAGTTAAGTAATAATGTTAAGAATTATCTCGCTTAAATTTATTTCATTTTTTTTTCTTGATTAGTTGTTTTGATTTACTCAATACAGTTACTAGCTGTATATTAGTCCCTACGATATTTACGGTAATCGTCGGCCTCAGTGTCACAGGATGTTTGGTACGATTCTAAACTTGACTTTGAAGCAAGATTTCATAAGTAACATCTTAATTTTTCTCCTCCTAATTTTAGATGGTAATTGAATATAAAGAAGATATAAACATTGCTCTAAAAATGGGTGTCATCTACGTATTGTGTGTCGAAGCTTTGCTTACGGCGAGTTACCCTTCGCAGAAAATTTACGAAGCCAGCAGTGACATTTTTGAAGACTGGTAAAGATGACGATGAAGAATCGAAATTATTATTTCGCTCGTATTAATTTCAAATTTTTTGGCTCTTTTTGTCTCAAATAGTTATTCCACCGATTGGTATAAGTACTCGATAAAAACGAGGAAAATGATACAACTCATACTAATAAGATCCAGTAGACCTTCATGTGTTAGAATTGGGCCAAGTAAATTTTTGAATTTTGAGACGAGTCGGCAGGTAGTTATGAATATCAGTAGAAACACATACTTCGACAATTTTATTTATTCGTATAATTGCTTCTTATTTCAGATTATACAATTATCTTTATCTTACGTTGTTTCGTTGATGTCTATCTATTACCATTAAATAACGTCTCTGAAAGTATGACAATTTAAAAAAACTCTTATCCTTTAATTTTTGTTGACAAGCCATAAGATCTGATTTATTCCATGCGATTCACCAATTTTGCATATTAAAAGAAAGAAATACAGACATTTCTTGGAGTTTCAGTTCACGTTGTCGTAAATATTTTCATTAATATTACTGGTCAAGTGAACGAATTCTACCGACCAAAGATCAGAGGAATCATAGATCCTTCACCCAGAAAACTTCACATCCAATTTATACAATTATCTTCAACTTGTCACTTGCAGATTTACAAATGAAGGTACTCGCCATCTATCGATGTAGGATAGAGCTATAATAGTCATTGGATTTTCATGGATATTAAACGCGCAACGGGAACACGTATACGGAGAGCTCATCTACCGACTAACGGCGTCTTGATCGTGACTAAAATGAAAAAATAAAATATTTTATTATTGTGAATTGTGTGCGCGTGTGTCTGTGCGTGAGCGAGTAGCGTAAGATTCAAAGACAATTCAAATGAACCCGATCGAAAGAACGAATTTCTTCGACGGAAAAAGCATCAACTGGTATTCGAGCGACGAGCGACACGAGGTAATTCGTCTGCTCGTGGAGCAACGTCCAAATCTGCTGCGAATTTGTCGACCCAACGAAATCGACCATCTTCTATACGATTGCGTGGAAGCATATAACTAAATAAAATTAGAAATCGGGGTTTGATTTATGTAATTATTTTTACTTTGCCGCTTGCGGATTCGCAGACATAGGTACTCGCCATCTCGCGGTGGAGCTTGGCTTTGCTCATACTTGAGTTTTCATAAATCAGTATTCATCAGTAATATCAATGTCATATACTTGATCAGTATTAAATCATTGATTTTCAATTAAAAAGTTTAAAATATTTCTCGCTCATTCATTCATCAAAAATAATTCATTTTAATTTTCTGATCGGCACCTGTTTAATGTCCGATATTAAATTAAAACTGAATGTTTGAGGTCTTTTCAACTGTGCAGTTTACAAATGTACAAATCAAACTTGTCTACAATTACCTATAAAAAAAACCTAAACGATATTAAAGACAAAAAAAAAGTTAAAGTCCAAGCAAATTACACAATTAATTATTTTATTTATTCATTCGCCCTGATTGTAACGAGAGCTAATTACATCACAACTGTGTTACCCATTCTAAACACAGGTATCGAAGCTCGACAAGATTTTACCTTTACCTTTTGCGATAGCTACAGCGACCAATGTATATATCATTTATATACAAGCTCAATGGTTCATTAAGAAACCGCCGCCTCGCATATTCGCCACATATCCCTATTCTCCGTCAATCGGGCGACGATAAATTGGCAGGACTCGTAAGACAGCCTCGTCAAGCTCATCAAGCCCTTCACCGCCCAGCCGCTGAAGAAGCTCCTCGACATGATCTCGCACAGATGCAGAGCCACGCAAGCCTCTCGACGCCTTCTCGGCACGATGCCCCAAAGTCTGCTCGAGCACGCGAACTCGTAGTAGTCCGCGTACGTGACTCGGCGTCTCGTTGCCGCGCGCTCGGTGGGCCTCGACCGGAGCAGATTGTACAGCGAGACGCGCCGATTTATCATGACGAGCGACGCTCTCTCGACGACTCGTCGTTGTCTCGCCGCGCCGGCGCGTTTCATCCACGACGGCTCGAGCCGATCGTTAATCGCCGTGCGCCATCGTGCCGCTGGCTCGTCCATGTGATAGAGATAGTCGAATCTGCGCGCCGCCGCCGATCTCGTCTCGAACAGTCCGTGCCTGCCGAAGAATCGCATGATATCCAGGGCGTCGGCGAACCCCAACTTGTATCCCGCGCGCTCGAGCAGCTCGAGGATGAACAGAGTCGCGGCGGCCAGTCTCAGCTTGAAGGCGTCGGGTAGGTCGGGATCCCGGTGAACGAAGTAGATCTCGGGCCCTATGTGCACCACGGTGGGAAGGACGAAGTCGGACAGACGAGACGTCGGATGGCGTGGACGAGCGCCACGAGCCAGGAGTATTTCGACCAGGCGCGGCTGAAGACTCGCCACGGCCAGCTGGAGAGGCGTCCGACGCTCGTAGTCCAGGGCGTCGACCCTCGGATTCCAGGGGCAGGTCTCGAGCAGGAGCTTCAGCAATCTCGGAGCGAGATCGTGCTGGCCATCTCGCGGATTTTTCACGCCGCTGCAGATCACGTGCAGAGGAGTCGCGCCCTTCCCGTTCCGCCGATTCGGATCCGCTCGTTCCATCAGCAGCCTCCTGGTCGTCCTCTCCAGGCCCAACTTCAGCGCCAGGTGCAGCGGCGAGTCGCCCTCCGAGCAATCCACGGACCCGCTGGGCCAAGCGTCGCTCTGACTCGGGTCCGCGCCCCTCTCCAGCAGTAACGCGGCCAGTCTCACTTTGCCGCTGCGCAGAGCCAAGTCCAGCGGCGTGTCGCCCGCCTCGTCTCGGGCATCGATCTCCAACGCGGGCCGATGATTGCCGAATCTCACGTTGGCCAAGGACGACATTGTCGAGCGCAGCAGCGGGCATCTGTCGTCCCACCGTCGCGGATGATACTGGAACAGAGTCCTGGCCATGGCGACGTCGCAACTGTCGTCCACGTCGTCCACGTCGTCCGCGTCGTCCTCGGCTCCCGCGGCGAAATGCAGCGCAGTCCTGCGGCGGTGGTCGCGCGCGTTCCCGTCGGCCCCCCTGTCCAGCAGCAGCCGGGCCACCTGCCAGCGGCGGTGGCGCACGGCCAGGTGCAGCGGCGTCTCGCCCGTTCCCAGGACCCGATGATCGGGACTGTAGTCGACCCGATCGAGGTAGCGGGCCACCAGGTCTCGGTAGCCGTTGATGCAGGCCAGGTGCAGATGGGCGAGGCCCGAGTACACGTCCGTGTACGTCAGGTCGAGCCTCGGGTACAGCGAGAACAGAGCTCGGAGATAATTCGAGGCGGACCGGCAGCCTGTGGCGAGATGCAGCAGTGTGGTACAATGGAAGATCTTCGGGGAGCGGCTGACCGGTTCGTCGACGTCGGGCTCGTCGCGGTAGCGGGTCCTCAACACGAACTCGATGAATCGCGCGCCCACGTTGATCAAGTCCGGCTCGCCTTCTTGGTGATTGATCGCGTCCTTTAGTAGAATCGGAATTTCGTAATCTTGGAGGAAGCCGAGCACACCGACAAAATTGCCCGTCCATTGGCGGATCAAAGGGTCGAGTCGACGGAGAAGCTCGAGTCGCTCCTCTTCGACATCCCAATCATGGAACTCGCTTAGCAAACTCCGCAATCTACCTAATCTCTCTTGGTACTCGTCGTCGTCGTCGCATCGCAGCTCCGGGCCCACGGGCAAACACATGGCCTCCTTTCGAATGATTTAAAATATTTTTCACTTTGTGTCTTTCGATTCGTTATTTTAATTATAATAAACGCTCCGGCGTCGTTAGATGTACTGTACGCGCGAGAAAATATTACGAGCGAGCGTCGCGAGGGCTCACGTTTATACACGCGTGTTTGTTTATTGTATACTTACCGTTCGACGTTGACCGTAATCAGAAGCCACGAGACGGAGACGTTGCAAATTTTACGATTTATGAATTGTTCATAAATAGACCCCGGCTCGTTAGCATATGGACAATTGAAAAAACGATCGCATTCGACTAAAATGTTTTGCCAATTTCGTCGCTTTGTTTTACACGTCGAGCTTTACGATACTCGGCCCAACGATTCGAGTGAAAAAATATTCAATGAAAATTTCGTATTCTCTCGTAAACAAATTACTTTTAACTTTTATTTTCGATAAACCATTGAACATTTACCCAAGCGAATTTCTGTTCATTGTAATGCACATTTGAATTTAAAAAAACACACCTGCGCGCGCTTCGATCGACCGATTGCAGAGTGCAGACTCATACTTAAGCCGGCGTCTGCCGTCTGCTATCTCGAATCTTTTGACAAGTCGGTGCCGGGTGTGCACGACTTTGTTTGTTTTCTTCGTGAGGGAGATTTTAATCATCGGGTAAGTACTGAAAATTAATTTTGGCAAATTATTAAAATATCGCCGATAGTGTGATGCGTAGGAACATTTATTCGAAGCCACCGATTTGTTTTTTGATAAGACTTTGCCATTTTTCGCATACCTGATTTTAGGTTAAAACAAATGCTGTCATCAATGTTAATGTTTATTTTTTTTTTATTACAGTAAACCATGTCGATTCGACCTGCATACCGCCCGACGATTGTCAAAAAGCGGACAAAGAAGTTTGTACGCCACCAGAGCGACCGATATGATAAGTTGAAGGTGGGTTGAACATTGACGACTGTTTTTCAGTTGCAAAATATTTTATTATTGTATTATTTTGCAGCAAAACTGGAGGAAACCCAAGGGTATTGACAACAGAGTCAGACGTAGGTTTAAAGGGCAGTACCTTATGCCCTCAATTGGATATGGATCAAACAAAAAGACTCGTCATATGCTTCCCACTGGCTTCAAAAAGATGCTGGTACATAATGTGAAAGTAAGTGTTGCTCAAAGATTGATCTGATCCACTGTTACTTTTTCTCAAAGCGATTTGCAATGTGTACTTCTCATTGATATTTATTTTATAAATTATACCTAAAACAAAATTGATTTTTACAGGAATTGGAAGTGCTGATGATGCAGAATCGCAAATATTGTGCTGAAATTGCTCATGCTGTCAGTAGCAAGAAGCGTAAGGCAATCGTCGAAAGAGCTCAACAACTATCCATTCGTGTTACCAATGCCAATGCACGCCTTCGCTCTGAAGAGAATGAATAATTTTACATTTGAATTATTCGATATTGTGTACATATGAAGTTCATGTATCAAAAAAATCATTTGTTATGATTTGTAGGAGTAATACATTTATTGCAATGTACTTACTTCTTGGCAAAAAGTATATGAATAACAAAACTTTATACAAATCTGTTCACTTCGTTATTTATATATAACTTTCACAAATGGTGCTTCACAATATTGCATTAAATTTTGACTAAATCTTTATTTCTAACAGTATAATGGTAGTAGTAACAAATTGGTACATTTTTAAAGTTACTTTACAACCTTTTTTACTTTTATTCATAATTTTATATTATATCAGAGGTAATATATATTCAGTCAGGTAGATATTTTATTTTTGAATGATATTGACGAAACTTAATTCATAAACATTCATCTTTTTTCATACATTTAAAACAAAAATTATTATATTCTAAATAGATACTAGTAGATAGAATCTACATACATACTTTATTTATTTGTATGCATTGCAACTAAACATTTTTCACTTTGTACCTAAAACGAACATATTATGGGTACAGATACAAATTAACATAATTTTGTACTTCACATCTCATAACTCTTTACAACACACAATTTTTTTGTATTTTTTCTAAATTATAAATTTTCATTAGTCATTTCCATTCAAAACTATTATCAACATAAACTTGTTTAAACACCCAGAGAGCAATTATTCATATAAGTTAACAAGAATCCAATAACTCTAATAATGTTACTCAACTTACAATAGATTATCATTTGAAAAGTATCGAACAAACCATCAAACATTTAAATCTAACTTTTGAAAAGATAAGATTTCAAATGTTGAAACAGGGCTATGACAATTTATTATTTTATAATAATAAAATTGCGATTTTTTTCGAATTGATGAATCTTCGCAATAATGCATTTCATGAGTTTAAGTCAAATGTACATTGAATGATTAATAATTACGGTAATAAAACTAACGCAAATAATAATAGGATTATAGTCAAAATGTATTAAAAAAAAACATAGAGTCATTGCAATAATTTTGCTACTCCATTATCACTGCTTATTTAATGCATTCAATTTTTGCAGAAATTAACTCATCGAACCTGTGAAACAGTTAAAATCGCAAACTTAAAAATCAATTTTCTTTATTTTTCTTTCAAAGTCCAAAAAAGTACTCACACATCATCGACGCTCCGACAGTGCATTTGACCCTCGTAAATGGCGCGATTCATGACGAAGTTCATTATCGTCAAAGTCATCAGCAAGCCGAAGTAGACGATAACCAGGACGATCATCAATATGATCATGGCGTTGATGCACAATCGCCTCCATTTGCTCTCCCGGTTGTACATCAACAGTTCGCAGTCGTAATTGTTTTTGTTGTCCAAATGACAGGGGATGTCCGACGGGCGGAGAACCGTATTGTTGTTTAAACAAGCCATTTTTTTTTTTAACTGAAAAAAATTAATTATCTCACGATATGACTGCACTGCACTTTTTGCAAGATGAATCGAATGTTTACGGTTTGTATTGGAGTACCGACTGCGTCACGTGTGCGCGAGACCGAACCGGTGGGACGATCGAGACTGTGCCACGAGTGTGTGTATACCTGTTGAAGCGCTAGCCAAAACAACGATCCTGGGGATTGTAAACAAAACGTGACCCGATACCGCGAAAAAGTTTCTGTGCGCTTCGCGGCGCGCCGAAACTAGTACATTTATTATTATTGATGCACGCAGAGAGAAAAATCAAAAATTCCAAGCCACGGCGGTATGTATATAAGCGCGCAATGATTGCTCGATGATCGCTGTTTTGACGAGCTGTCGTTAAATATATGGTTCAAAGTAATGCTTTTTTTAATTTCCATACTCACGTGTGTCACCGATTTAAACATAAGCTTTTTTCCTATTTACGGTTTTTAAAACTTTTGTAGATTCGAAGCTCTATTTGGAACGAGTGATTTTTTGTTGAAATTTGGGTTTTTGACCGAAGAGCTCGAAGTTTTCTATAAAAAAAGACCGAAAAAATTTTAAATTATTTATTTTAAAGCTTCAAAAGTAAAAAAATTTGCATGCCTGGTATCGGCTGAAATCTTCAACAAATTATTTTGAAGTTTGGAAAAATTCAGAACTTTTTGAACTATTAAAAGGTACCTGTGTTAACTTTTTTAGATTTTTCTAACTAATAAATTGCTTCAGAGTCTATATCGAAAGAAAAGGGATGCCCATATGGACTCCAATGTTTACGAGCGATTTTGTATGCACGTTTAAAAAAAAATACCGATTTGATCCACATTTATGCAAAAGTTACTTCTAAATTCAACTTCTTCGTTTTTTTATTAATTAAATATACGATTTACTCGATTAATTTGAATAGCATTTATATTTTTTGCGGTTGCTCACGAAGCTCCCTTGAACTCAGCTGCACCATTGTATTTTTATAAGAATACTCAAAAATCCAAAATGGTTTAGCTGTAAGTATTATACCTTTCTGCAAACAGTTGTACTTTTAATAAAACTAACTTTTATCATGGTAAAAATATCCAACATTTATAACGGCCTAATGATAAAAAAATGAGAATTTTTTAAATGGTTTAAAATACATCATTTACCATTTTTGGCAATTTTTCTATTAAAATTATGTCACAAATATTGAGAGCACTTTAAATAACCTGAGTAATGATATTTTAATCCTACAAAAAAATTCAGAGAAGTTTACTTTAAATCTCCACCACCAGATGGCGAGTACCTTGTGCTGTAAATCTGCAAGTGGCAAAGTCAAAGTAATTGTATAAGTCAAAGCACGATTTGGAGGAAATTTATTACCAACGGTGGTTTTCCAAATCCCACGACCCTTTTACGTACTAGACACTTTTTCTCGTTGACCAAAGAATAGGTATAAAAAATGTCGAGCATTTCTATATTCCATTCCATGTCCGATCATTTTTGCCCCCGACCACTGCCATTCGAGCAAGTCAATTTTCACCCGTATCGAAACCGGCATCAAAAATCTATTTTTTTTCGGTTACATCGATTCAAAATTATTTATCGTCTCTGAAATTCGCCGCCTCGTACTATACAGCCTCACACGGCCTGCTATAATACGCCTCGGTAAACTTTGCCTTCGATCAGTCGACTGCCTACAGTCGCTGTTGACAGTACACACACACACACATAAACAAAGGTAAGCATACAGCTCAACGCTTCGAAATAATCCACACAGACTAATTCTGGCAATTTTCTCTCTCTTTTTCTCGTCCCATAGACGACAATGCCTCGCGTGGCGAAAATCCTTGCCTTCCTCCTGCTGGCCAGCAGCCTCCAGGCCTCGTTGACGTCGGCCTACATCTACTACAGGTACAACCCGGGCCTGAATCCGATCTTCGACCTGCACTCGTACGAGAACAGCAGTCGGGTGTTCGCCGCCTGCGACGAGTCCAGCTCCTCGTCCCAGACCTGGTGTCTGGTCAGTAAAATCGACGATCGAGGCTGGGAGCGCCAGTGCAGATTCGGCTTGAGCACCAATCGCCGCGGGGCCGTCGTCCAGCCTGGCTCCATGCAAGTGTGGCGCTTCGGCGCCGACCGAGCCATCCTCGACTGGATCGACTCGAGCCAGCCCGCGGGTAGCCAGTGGCGACCGATGGTCGTGCGCTTCAGCGACTGCACGATCTACGAGGCCGACTCCCGACGACTGCGAGGACTCGAGCCCGTGAGCCTCGTCGTCTACGACACCCGGTTCGTCGCCGTAGTCAACAGCGATCGTCGTGGCGAGCCCGCGTGCTACGCCGCGCCCTCCCGCAACCGCGACGTGCCCAGGTGCTGGATGAGCTTCGACGATCGCGCGGACATCACCGGCGGGCCCCAGCACTGGTTCCATCAGGCGGTGCGCGACAACTCGATGATCCTCGTCCCGATCGAGGCGGGCACGTCGCGACAAGGCCATCTGCTCATCGACACGCATCAGCGTCAGCGCTCGACCGTCGCTCGAGTCTCCATCCTCCAGCGCAGCGGTCGGATCGTGCCGCTGCACAACTACACCGTGCTGGACGCCGACTCGACGGACGTCGACCCGTACGAGAGGATCGCCTACTCGACGCGCAACGGCTACATCGGCGTCTGCGCCAGGACCACCGACTTGAGCTCGCCCAACCAGCTCACCTGCCACCAGTGGGATCAACGCGGCCAGATGAACCTCGAGACGTCGTTCGTCGTGAAACAACATCGACACTTCCACGAGTTCGCCGTGATGAATCTGCCCGGCTACGGAGGTATGCTCCTGCTGACGGCCGACTGCCAGGACGTCTCCTGTCGCGACTCCAACAATTTCCACTACGTGTCGAAGATCGAGAGCGACGGTAGCGCCGGAGTCTCGGCCTCGAAGTGGTTCCCCAAGTACGAGTGCGACAGGCGGATCAATCGGGCCGACGCGCAGATCTACCAGCGTCCGGGTCAATACTGCGTCAGCCAGGTCTGCTACGAGGACTTCTTCGTCAACGATTACAAGGATCCGGGCCAGAGGCGAAGCCGAGAGTTCAGAATTGACACGGAGTGCTTCGACGAGGAACAGCTCGGCGGCGGCGGCGGACCAGGCCGAGGAGGACCGGGCAGGCATCCTAATATGGACGAGGAACAACAGCAGACGTGGTGGAATCAATTTTTCACTCAGTGGTATATACAGTGATGTGTTGTCTTGTTTGTACACACACGCGTGTAACAAGTCGCACATTGTGCGACGATCGAGATTTTTGTTTATGTCCCGTTTGATACAATAGTTTTACATGTACTGCTTACGATCGACTTTTACAATTAATTATATGTATACAAATTTTACATGACTTGGACGTGGAATAAATAAATAATTTTCTATATACAATTGAAACGGTCTGCCTCGTTCTTTAATACAATATCTTTCACGAGCATGAATCAATGAATAAAAAACGTGACGATCGAGTTGTACCGATCGGTTTGCTTCCACAATCGGAAATAATCGACCAGGACTCGTAGCATCTTTTAATATTTATCTCAAACTCGAGTCATTCTCCAGCTATCGTGATATAAAAAAGAACATCGCAGCTAACTTGATTTATTTAAGAATCTTCTTACCGCGCTTGAAAAATTATTACGCATCTACGAGCCGTTACGGGTAATTTTACTATACTAAGGGACGAAGCTTGGATCAGAGGAAGTTTTATCTATTACTTACAAAGATGTGTGAATAAAAATTTCGAAGAGGCTGCAGTACGACCTATTCTGACGTACGAGAAAAGCGATGTGTACGTTCTTTCGAAATTAATTTCAATTATAAATAGAAAATTTTCAAATGAAACAATCATACAGTGCATCACTCCCTTATAACCATTTAACAAATGTACTCATTCAGAATATTAATTTCACAATTTCTATTTATCATTGTATTATGGTTTCCTCGTAGTGCTCATTATCGTGTAAAACAATATTGAAAAAATAAGTAAATTTTCGGAGTAAAATAAAACACAAATTTCATCTCCCTTCGGCTCGAATCTATGAGATACTTAGCTCGAACAAAATTTTATGTCGATGGGCTCCTTCGGCGTTTGAAACGTCTATAGAGATAGTTGCAATTGTGGCGTCAATGTAATTATTAAATATATTATGGATAATTTAATTAACAGAAAAAGCTATTCTTACATAAATCTTCATTCGAGGTTTTTGTAGTCATCGAAAAATATTTGAAAAATATTTGAAAAAATACACTATCTACGTTATTCTGCATCGGTAAAGTAGTAAAATCGAGTAACCTGCGATACATGAGTGGTGACAGCAGTTTGAGATTTCGGGGATATTACGTCAAAATGGGTTTTTCGCGCTCGATGACTGATCGGAGAAAAAAAAAACATTACTGGCCGGCAGTAGTAGGTTTTACTAAGAGCATCGTGTGCGAAGTAGACAGTCGTCGTGAATCACTGCACTGGAGTGGGTCGTAAAAATTTGCGCTCACAGCTGGTGTCAAATACAAAAATTTTTAAAAATTAAGTGTGTGAATATACGTTAATTAACAATTGTTTATAACAAGGTGTTACACGTTTTTTAAGGCAGTTAATCTGCTGCACAGTCCAAATAAGTATCTTACGATAAGTGTCAGTAAATAACGCAAAATGTGGTATAATCGGTTTAATCTTCTGACAGAGAGTCGAGAAGAAATTGGTCGTCGATTCATCAACACTTTTGTAAAGAAAAATTATGGATGGCAGGAGGAGGACCTTCGGACATTTTTAGGTGAAGAATTTGACAACAATGTCGAGGATATCAACTGGATTTTAAAAATAACCGTAGAGGAAGAAACATGGCCGTCGATTGTGGTCGTAAATGTACTCATGGAAAGTGGCGCCGAGTTGCAAGTACTCAATGACTTGGGTCAAACGGCATTACATATTGCGGCAAAAAGGGGAGATGAGTTAATTGTTCGTTTGTTATTCGAATATTCCGGGGACGAGAATCACATCGATGATGAGGGATTCTCGTATTTGCACGCAGCCTGTATGTATGGCCTCGATGAGGTGGTGCAAAGATTCATAAATAAAGGCGCGAATATCAATGTCAAAACGTTTTACAAAAAAAGACGTGACAAATCCCCATTGTCAATATGCATCAAAAAAGGGTTTTTTTCTACATTAAAAATACTACTGAACAATGGTGCCGATCTGAAATTATTAGACGACTGGAACGAGGACTCTCTAAAGTATCTTAAAAGTATGGAAAGGTTGGCGAGATGGGAAGATATTCGTACAGCAGAAATCGTTGCCAATCATTACTTCGAAGAACGCCTAAGATCTGTCAATAATTCGAAGGTAATCAAAAATCGCAGCGAGGCCGAAGGATTTACATATTTGCATGCAGCCTGCATTTGCGGCAACATCGGTATGGTGCGAAAATTCATCGATTAGAAAGACGATCTT
Source organism: Trichogramma evanescens (assembly GCA_902732785.1). Lineage (NCBI taxonomy): Eukaryota > Metazoa > Arthropoda > Insecta > Hymenoptera > Trichogrammatidae > Trichogramma > Trichogramma evanescens. The sequence continues at coordinate 16,495 of CACVKI010144052.1, forward strand.
GATCTCATTTGGGAGTTGAAGGAACGGCACAAAGAATCACCATTGACTCTAGCCGTCCAATATAAACGAATCGAAATAGTAGAGATGCTTTTAAAAAATGGCGCCGACCCAAATATGAAACTCTTGGGAAAAAACGCTTTGCACGCTTTCTTCGAACATTTTGATAATAACCCCGCGGACTCTGGTATTCTTGAGCTTCTTCTTATTTACAAATGCGATGTGAATGCAAGAGATTACCTTCGCCGTAGCCCACTGTATCGTTGTTATGAAAGTTGCAACCAAAGAACTCATGACCACGGAGAACAATGCTTTTTGGCTAGGCACGTGCTATAAGGAGGGCTGTATACCCGACGATAAAGTTATGATAAATAAATGGCTCGGTGATCTTAAAAATCTAGAAACTCTGCTAAAAAATAAGGCCAACGTGAACGAAACTTTATATGAACGGTCAATACTCCATAATTTCGTTGCTTCCGGTGTATGTGACACTGATGAACACACGATCGGTTTGTCAATGTTAAAAGTACTTTTGAAATATGGAGCCGATATCAATGCCAAAGACGGCTGTGGAAATTCGCCTCTTCACATAGCTGCATTATACTTGAACTTGGATATGGTCAAGTTACTTTTGAGACACGGGGCCGATGCGCAAAGTGTTGACCTCTCGAAGCTTCATCGGAAAATATACGAATGGAGGACCTCATCGATATGGCTAGACGAAATGATAAAATTTTTTTTAATCATTGATTGTTTGTATAGCAAAGGATATGATATGGATGAATCAAGCTGTTTGGCCGTGATGAAGTATTTGATCACTGAAGTTAATATTGACGAGCCACAATTTGCATGGGACCCTAAAATATAGTACGTGTTTAAACTAACTCAATTGATGTTTTCACAGGTTCTTCGGAGCAAATCAGTTTGTTTTTGAAGTGTGCCGAAAGTAAAAGTCGTAAATATCCATTTTACACGTGCGTTCAAAAAATTGTTTCAGAATTTTACCGAGATCTTCTAATAGTTGAAAAAGGGAACATGTTCATAAAAGCGGAAATGAAGGATTGTCTGCAACAATTGCTAAAAATTTTTGTGGTCGAAGAGGAATGTGTTCTCGAATATCATTCAAAAATTCTGGAACAAATTGAAAAACTGAAAAAGTTGAAAATAAAATACGGTCTATCTCTTTTTGATGTTTGCTCATTTGGGTCTGAAACAGGCCATTACTTGTTGACAAATCCAAAGCTTTGGAGAGTAATTAATTCACGAAAATTCCAAAAGGAATTTTGTTACCTTTCTGATACCATTAAGACACACATGCTCGGGTGCCTTATGAGAAAATTTTCCTTAGATATTGGACTAAAACATGTAATTTTATTAACGCAGGATAAACTTCCTTTGCTATGTTGCGAAAAGATAAACCAGTACTTGAGCAACGATGACATATTGTATCTATGTCGAGTATTAACAAATAAATTTTTATCGATTGAACTTCAATGTATTGCAGAAAATGTTTTTGCGATGAATGAAATATATTACCAAACGCCTGAATGTGTTTATTAATCACGGGGTATGTAAAATAGCATACCGTCCAAGACCGGAAAAAGGAAAGCTTCAAGTCTTTGTAAATGTGAATTACAATAGCCACACAATTTTGTACTTATAAAATATTATATGCAATAAGTTCTGTATAATGCATAACACGTTGTAAAAATGTAGAATTAAATGTTTACTGAGATGAGGCGATAAAAAATGCATATAAAAGTTAAAGGAGAAGAGAGAGAAATGAAAAAAGTTAACTAGAGAAATTTGTATATATAATTTATATCGTAGCATTGCTTTCATGCATAGGGTAATTAAAATATAATTCTGAGAAATATTTTTAGCGTTAACTTTATTTTAAGTTAGACAGGACATGATACAATGCTTCAAAAATTTGAACTTAGTCGTATACCTATGGAATATAAAAATGTAAATAATGTAAATAAATCAATTCTATAATTTAACAAAACAAACATTTGAATCGTTGAATTATTTTGTAGACTTTAATTAAATAATACTTTCGTTTAATTTTAGAAAATAATCATATCTCGATGGATTAGGAGAAAACCTAATATATGCTGTTACAGTCTCATAAAAAATAATTCATTAAAAATACGCATGCATAAAAATTAATCATTGCTTGCTCCTTTTCATCGCACTTCAAATTCTTCAAAAATATCGTTTAAATTCATTCATTCGTTTACTCAAAATCAGTCATATCAACAACGTCACGTCTATTAATTTTCGAAATGATACATAAAACCGATTATTCTCCTGCGTTCTCAAGACTCCTCTACTTGGTGTACCACGGGTGACGCTGGCTGCTGTAAATTCTGCTGCTGTGGCTGATTACGGCCGCATTCCCGGAATTTTCTCAGCGCCTCGGCGGGTGTAGCTTTATTCGCGGAATCGTTGCTCGTAACGTTTTTCAATTTACAAAAGCGCATAAATAGGGCAGAGAGCTTGGCCTGCGACTGTTCGTTCAGACTCGTCGTGTAATCGACGTTGCGCAGCATTTCCAGCAGCTTCTTGGACGTCTCGAGGGTCTCTTCGTGACCTACAAGACGGAGTTAGAAATATATATAACGAATTTTTCACTACTTTTTTCGAATGCCGGTATGAAAAATCGTTAATTCAATGGGACGAGCGACGCTTCTTACCTTTTTCATTTCCCAGCGTTTCGACCAGGAACTCGAGGTGTCGTATGATCTTTTTGCGATGGTCATCGCTGATTAATTTTTTATCATCGCGTCCGCATCTTTTCTTATCCACGGCTAATTTTCGTCGATGATTCATGAAAGGAGGAAATCGACGCGGTGGGCCCCGATACTCTTTGTTGCATTTCGAACAAACGCTCGGGATGGCAGGCGGTGGTCTGAGGGCAAATCTGTAAAAAATTTGTTTTTTTTCAACGATTCGCGATGTACACCGTAAAAGCGGATGAAATGCGCGAAAAACATAAGTGCAATTTGAAATGATGAATAAGTTTCTTTGTTCTTTGACCGGCTTAATGTTATGTCTACATTTGCGTAATTAACACTTGTAAAATCCACTCAATTGCACAAACCTTGGGCAAGGCATCATCATTCGTGGATCCCAAAAACAGTTACTCGATTGAAAGCACCAAAAACACATTTTTGTAAAGAAAACAGTAATCCCACCGAAAAGAAAAAATATATTTATCACTCTCTAAGCTCTATAATTGTTCGAACCTTCGCGTATGGACTCGCAATTCAAACTGCTGCTCGAGCACACCATGCATAGAGGCGTAAAAAAATTTGCTCGGCGCTTTTTTTTATCGTCTCCTGCCTTCGGTCGTCGCAAACATGCTTAGTAAGTATATGAGAGAAGTGTAAGTCGACACCACAACTTGGTATATGTGACACACGTTACACTGGAGAATCTGTACTAAAGGCCTTTGATTCGATAAACTTTTCAAAACCGATTCAGTTTCTTTGACTGTGCAAAGTTGAAAAATTGGCAAGATATTCTCATTTTTATAGAATTTTTTTGCAATCGATTGGATAGTTTGACACTATGTATAGAAGAATAATATTTAAACTTGGAACAGAGTTCAGACATAATTTAAGCTTTTGATCTTTAACTTTATAATATAAGCAACTTATCATCATTACAATCATTCCATCAAATTATCAAATTCACTATGAACTTAGTTGATGGTTTGTCAATACGTATAGATAAATAATGTATGAGCTTGAAGAAGAGTGAAGACATTTTATTTAAACTTTTGATCTATAACTTTATAGTATAAGCAAATTATCGTCTTTACAATAACTACATCAAATTATTAAATTCACCATAAAGTTAGTTAATGGTTTGTCAATACGTATAGAAAAATAATATATGAGCTTAGAGAAGAGAAGACATTTTATTCAAACTTTGGATCTTTAACTTTATAGTGTAAGCAAATTATTCTCTTTACAAGTCCATCAAATTATCAAATTCACCATGAAGTTAGTTAATGGTTTGTCAATACGTATAGAAAAATAATATATGAGAAATAATAATATATAGAAAAATAATAATATATAGAAAAATAATATTCAAACTTTTGATCTTTAACTTTATAGTATAAGCAAATTATTGTCTTTACATTAAGTCCATCAAGGTTATCATCTGAAGTTATTATCTTTAACTTTGTATTTTAAACAAGTTAATAATAAGTTGTGAAGAGTATTAGTAAAATGTTTGCAATTAAAAACCATGGATGGATACTGTGGATTTGTTTATTTTAAATAAAAATTACCAAAATAAAACAAATGTATTTTTAAGAAACTTTAATACATTATATTTTTTTACAAGGTAAGGGTTTCTTGAACCTTCACTTTTTTGCTCTTGGCTTTAACCTGAGCAGCGATTCTGTCAAGATCTCGGCGACCCTGGCTGGTCAATTTGCGACCACCAGTGGCTGTCTTCTCGATAAGCTTAAGGTGCTCCAAACTCTGGAGAGCTTTGCGAGCAACACCACCAGCAGAGCGGCAGAAATGGCTTGGGTGGGTTCCGTTGCGTTTACGTCCACCATAGATTTTGGTAACAGCACCAACACCGATGGGGCTGCGGATGTAGATGTGTCTGGCAATGGATGCGCACCTGGTGTAGTACCAGTCGGGGTCATAGGGAGCCAACTCCTTGAATTTGGCAGTCTTCACAAGATCAACCCATTCTGGGACACGGAGCTTGCCAGTCCTGAACAAATAATTTTTCATAAGTAATGTTAACAAAATTGTAGAATTTTAAAAAGAAAGCTTACAGCATGTAAAAAAATATTCTTTTTTAAAATTAACTGTAGTGAGCTACAGTACTGTTGATGCATTATTTTTTAGGTTAAAGTGACCGGCAATAAAAAAATTCACTTACTTTTTCATGAAAGAGGCCAAAGCCTTCACGAATTTGTGTTGATCGACATCCTTGACTGTTACAGAGGGCATCTTAAAACAAAAGAAAGTAATAATTTGCAACAATCTTTCTTTTTAAACTATTTCAATCATCAAATTAGCGCAGCTAACCACGTGTATGTGGCATGTCAATATAATCAATCACATTTATTAACTTCATGTGTAAAATTATACATGAATATTAAATGAAATGATTGTTTGCGCATCTAAGTTGCATTTTATCAATTTTATCTTAATGTTTATGTCTAAAAAGCAACAAAAATTACCTTGATAAATTGTAAAGATGTCAGCTGTATTCTAGAACGACTTAGAAAAGAAGCTACACATGGAAAGAAGGTTACTAGCTAAAGCGAGATCGGAAGGAGCATGTGGCAGTACCATCACTACTCGTCGCGGGAAGCGACCTCGAGTAGCGGTAATTTGAATTTAGCTCTTTCGATTTTTTATTCAAAATAAATAAATGAAATATTTACTTCAATAAGAACGCAACACTATCATCTACATTTCTTTCATTTCTTAATTTTTTATACATTTATTTTAAAATTCATTTATAATCAGACAATTTTTCAATTTATGTTGTTAAATTTATTTTAATTGATTAATTTTTTATTAAATTATCTTTCTTACTTGCGATTGAAAGCGATATACACACAAAAAAATTAACAATTATAAAAATAAGTTAATTTCAAACAAAAACTGAAAAAATCGAATTTTCATTTTGCGTTGTTTACAATCGAACGCAAATGTAATATTACCCTGAAGAAGCCATATGGCACATCGCAACCAAGCAGAATAACAAACTCCTTTTGTGTACAGTTTTGCGGTGTCAAATGTGCGACGAGCAAAAAAATTATAACAAGCTTTTGTTGTCTAAATGAGTTTTTGTTGAATTTTATTTTTATAATATAATTTTATATTGAATTTATTAAAAATTTTTTTTATATTTACATAAATATTTTACGCATAATTTTTTACTAATTAAAACAATCATAAGTCAAATCAATCATGTTCAGTGATAAGTCTTACAGTCCTGTGAGTTTCGAGTCTGTGACGACTAATGAAAAGTACGTATTTTGCTTATAATTTTTAGCATAAATTAACGAAAATGTTGTATTAATATTATTCTTTAATAGATCACAAAAATCCGCCAACATTCAAACCGAGCATGTCGTCTATGAATCAGAAGAAACACAAGTTGTAGAAACTAAAAGTATTCAAGTAAACAATTTATTGTCATGATTAAAATTATATAAATTTACAAATATAAATAATTGGTAAATTTTTAATTTATTATTTTCAGACACAGACTGCAAGTGAGACTGCAACTAATGAACCAAAGTACGATGAGGATAAATTGGCAGAATTTTTAAATCGCATTGCGCCTGGTGTGTTCAAATTTTTAGACGAACAACACGGAACAAGTGCCTTTAATGATTATACCGTAGGAAGTAGCAATGAACCAGCTGTTAACATTCAGTTAATAAATAGAATCAATACTTTAGACTTGTCCGAGTTCAAGGTATTTTTATTTTTATTTTTTGCAACATCCATAACTTCATTTTTCACCAATATAATAACAATTTTATTTTAGGGCAAAGTAAGCAGTGTAACATGGAGTACTGGCGGTGGTACTTTAGCAATCGGGCATAGTGCCACACAACACAAATCATGGTGCAATGACATTACCAAAGTTGATTTATACAATCTTTCAAAGGACAATTTACTCATGACTGTACCAACTAAATCACTTGAAGTTTCATCTTGCGTGACAACTTTGCTATATCATCCAGATGAACCATCAATATTGGCTGCTGGATTATTTGATGGTAAAAATGACTGAATTCATTAGAATATTTTTATTCTGTCTGCAGCTGTTCAAAGAACAGGTATCCAAAATTTTTATTTTTAGGCGATGTTATGGTATGGAATCTTAGAGAAGAATCTTCAATAGCACCATTGTTTGTATGTACTCACGGAGAAATGGTTACTCAAATTTATTGGCATTCCAGAATACTAAATGATGCATCAGCATTAATAACATCTGGGGGAGATGGCTATATTTACATACACAGGCTTACCATTAATTTTACTCAAAGTTCAACACAAAAAAAGTAAATTCAAAAGTTGAAAATAAATTACAAACAACTGATACTCTGAGTTCACTCGCTACTATTGATTTTTTTAGATATAAAATATTAAAAGAAAAAAATCTTACTGATAAATCTACATTAGGAAAAGAAGGTGAAGATAAAAATGCTGAAGCTGGACTTCATATCACCTCTTTTGATTTTTCAGCAAAAGATCACAAAGTATTTGTAGTCGGAACTTTATGTGGTAGGCTTTATAAATGCAATTTGGATCAAACAATTCCTATTGAAGGTAAACCTCAAAAGTGTGCATATTCTTGGATCAATTAACTTACCTTTTTAACGTTTATGCTTGATATAGGTACTGAAATGATTTTTGATCCAGTAATAAGTGAATATGATAAACATAAGAGTACAGTAACTTGTGTCAAGAGTGCTCCCACCCAAAACTTATTTGTTTCATCAGGAGCTGATAGAGAAGTTCATATTTATGACTTTGACCAGGTAAGACAAAAATGTCAAAATTTTGTTTTTTATAAAATTTAAAATGCATTTTAACTCAATTCAATATTCTCGTAGCCTGCCAGTTTAAAAATTATCACATTAGACAGCACACCAGTGCAAATAAGTTGGCATTTTGGTAACTTTGATGTATTTTTGGCATATGGTGCTGGACCAGAAGTCAAATTCTTCAATGTTAAAACTGGTAGACCATTGTCTAAAACTATGCTCTATTCTGAAAATAGAGAAAATGCTACTTGCCTCAGTTTCAATTCAAAAAGGTAATGTCATTTAAATTTATATGTTTATAATTGTTTTTTACAAAAATGTTGATAAAATTTAGATCTAAATAAAATTATAAATTTTCTAGAGAAATGGTGGCAATCGGAGATACAAAAGGTAACTTGGAAATCTGGAGAATGTCAAGGAGCTTGACTAATTGATGAGATATAGTATAGTACATAAATTTAGTACTATTGATATGAATATTATTATGTATTATAATACTTCAAATTCCACAAATAGATATTTTATCACAAATAAAAGTATTAATAAAATATAACTGGATTGAACTATTTTTTCAACAAAAATGTTAATAAAGCCTTTTCAAAGGGTAAACTTCACTGAATAAAATTGACACTTAAAATATGAAAAGTCAATGATTTTTAAAAAAACTATGGATTTATTTAATGTGGGATGATAGCATTTGACAATAAAATAGCATTTTATTTATAAATCAACAGAACTAATCATTTAACCATTTTAAAGAAATAACAATTTATTCTTAAATATTATGTGACATACAAATTTCTTTTCGTAAATCATGAGACAAAATCTTTTTCTATGTATATTTTACAAGTTTTTACTAAGTATAACAGCTTATCTGTCAATCTCACCAAATACAACGTCCAATGTACCAATGATGGCTACAATATCAGCCAACATGTGACCTGGACCCATCTTTTGTAGAGCTGCTAAGTGAGCAAAACCTGGAGCCTTAATTTTACACCTATATGGCCTCGAACTGCCATCACTTACAAGGTAAACTCCGAATTCTCCCTTTGGAGCTTCAATAGCTGTATACGTAGAGCCAGGGGGTACTTGGTAACCTTGAGTAAACAATTTAAAGTGATGGATGAGGGCCTCCATGCTAGTTTTCATTTCCTGTCTCCTGGGTGGTGCAATCTTGGCATCGTCTGTTCTGATTTCACCGGTAGGCATCTGATTCAAACATTGCTCGATAATTCTCAATGACTGTCTCATTTCTTCGATGCGGCAAAGATATCTGTCATAACAATCTCCTTTGTGGCCAATTGGGACATCAAAGTCAACGAGATCGTAGGCATCATAAGGCTCTGCCTTTCTGATGTCCCACTTGATACCAGATCCTCTGACCATTACTCCACTGAAACCATAATTCAGAGCGTCTTCTGCAGAAATCACACCGATATCTTTGGTTCTCTGAATCCAAATTCTGTTTTCAGACAAGAGATCCTCGACCTCGTCGATTCTCTCTCCGTACTTGGAAGCCCATTCGTAGATGTCGTCCATGAGACCGAGGGGCAGATCGAGTGCCACACCACCGGGTCTTACATAAGCGGAGTGCATGCGAGCACCGCTGGCTCTCTCGTAGAACTCCATGAGCTTCTCGCGCTCCTCGAACAGCCAGAAGAAGGGCGTCAGTGCGCCGACGTCGAGGGCGTGGGTGCCGATGCCCATGATGTGATTGAGAATGCGAGTGAGCTCGGCGTAGAGGGTGCGAATGTACTTGGCACGGATCGGCACCTCGATGTTCAGCAGCTTCTCAATGGCCATCGAGTAGCACTGCTCGTTGCACATCATCGAGACGTAATCGAGTCGGTCGAAGTAGGGCAGCGCCTGGGTGTAGGTCTTGTACTCGATGAGCTTCTCGGTGCCGCGATGCAGCAGACCGATGTGCGGATCGGCGTTCAGCACGACCTCGCCGTCGAGCTCGAGAATGAGACGCAGCACACCGTGAGCAGCAGGATGCTGGGGCCCGAAGTTGACCTTGATGTTCTTGATGGTCCTCTCCGGGGGCAGCTGCTCCTTGAGGTAGGGTTCGAACTTCCACTTGGGTAGATTCGGGTCGGGTATCCATGTCGGGCCCTTGAACTCCTCGAGGTACTCCTTGTCGGGGTACCATTTGTCAGCGTAGAGTCGCACGGAGCTCACCTGGACCGCCGACTGGGGCTGCTGGTGCAGCAGGTGATTTCTCACCGAGTGAGGGATGCGACCGAGATTTCGCAGTACCGCCGCCGCCATTTTTCACACGGTGTTGCGGACGGTGTGTCTCGATCCGTCTGCTGTTGCTGTTGCTGGATTCTCAACAACTCACTACTATGTTGTAGGTTATGAACGTCAATTACAACATCACACAGTCAAAATATCGATTGCGCGAACTTACGCTCTCTGCAAAGCCTAATTGTCGCGGAAAGCAAAACAGATCCGCGTCGTCTGCAGTCAAGTAAGTAAGACAGCTCTCGGTAGCCGAGTCTCGCGACAGATGGCGCTGAGCGTTACGAAACGTCGCGCAACTTTTTTAGCATCGTCTGCAGTCACATTGTGTTATTGTTATTATCATACGCGACAGCTGTAAAAATAAACGCGAGAGCCAACAAAGTCGATTTCGATGCTCTCTCTTTTTTTTAATTATTCTCTCTCTTTCTCTCTCTCTCTCTCTCTTCGCGCACGCAGCTGGCGGTGGCAATTTCGAACGCGTGCGATTGTTTATTTTGATATCATATCATCATCGTCGAGAGCTTCGAGAGCCATATCGAGCGCGATACATGTCATTCGTCATTGTAATATATTCTAGAAACATATGCGAATCTCCGAAATGAAATAAACGAGCTCTCAAAGTCATCGTCGTTGTTTTTTTTTTGGCACACATTAGCAGCGAGACGCACGCACGCATATTACACACATTTAAAAGTCTCTCGCGGAACAAAGGAATCGAGGTTCGTTCGGCTCGAGACACGACTCCGTAGGGAGAGAGAGAGAGAGCTGTGCGAATCGAGTCTTGCAAGAAGTCGGAGCAAGACGAGAGAGGTAAGGCAAGGCAAGGAGAGAGAAGAAAGAAAGAGAAAAAACTTGTTTTGCGAGCTGCTCAGCTCGACGACGACTCTTTAACGTTCTAGAAAGTCAAGGCATCGACGCGCGAATATATTATTAACTTCCAAAAACGCGCAGTAAGCATTGAAGGCAAGGCAGCATTTGTATATTAAGAGGCCCGTATGTATATTTACAAGTGTGCAGAAAGGCACACAAGACCTACAACGTTAATATTATGCTACATAACACGACGATGCAGGAAGAAACAGGAGTTTGCTGTTGGAGCAGGTAGAGAGAGAGAGAGAGAGAGAGGAGGGTGTAGTATATAGAAAGATGGAACTAGGCGGTGGTGGGGAGAACCTCGGGGTCTCGGAGGGGTGGTCGATCATGGCTTGTGTATGTTCGCTACTCGGTGTTCGTTGAGTTTCGCACGTATGCCTGGCTGCTGCTGCTGCTGCTGCTGCTAGCTCAGCTAAGCTCGGCTCCGTTCTGTGCAGCTCTACTCGCTCGATGTTGCTTACTGCTGCTTTTGCGCTCGGAGTCGTGTATATCTGCACGTATATGTGCTATGTGTATGCTATTATATACGTTGAATGTTATTGCTGTGCTGCGGCACTGCCAACTCGGAAAGTCTCTGCTGCTCCGTGTTTGTATGTACACCACACGTCGCCTCTCAGCTATATCTATATATCACTCGGAGTGGCAACTGCGCAGTTACGATTTTTTTTTTATTCCTTCGTGTTTACGCTGCATACATATAGATCCGAACGCTGCGTACACAGCACGCGGAGTTTGCGTTAATGTCGTATACGCGCAATGTATGCGTAGTCGATCGCGTACACATTTGCACAATTGCTATTATGTATTTCGCAAAGCTTACTATGCTCGCTGCACAACACGAAACGGATATCTCGAGAGCGGGTTTTTTTTTGTTCTTTACAGATCGCTCGCTTCGTCCGATAACGCGCGAAAAAAAAACAGACGACTGTCGTCGCGGGTAAACACGATAATTACGTCAGCCTCGTGTAATGGCACACATCGGGGGAAAAAACAACGAAACGCGTGATGTACATCGACGGACGATCCGTCTTCTTTTTTTTTTTCTTGTCGCATGCCAATTTGGAGTCGTGTGTTTATAAAGTAGTGGATGTTACATTCGGCACGTACGTATACGTACGACGCGCCTTTTTAGCAAGAAATCGATGATAAATCTCTCGGCGGCTTAATTATAAATTCATAATATGCATCTTGAGCGCGGTATACCTATTGCCGCCTGTGTGTATACGACGACGCGTATCGATGATAACTATATTGCAAACTATACGCGAGGCGAGTGAAAGTCCACAACGCACCGAGCTGAGCTGAGCTGAGAGCCAGCTGGGCTTGTTATATGTCTGCACAGCTCGGTTCGGAGTCGGTTATAATGTTCTGTGCAGCGTATCGACCGTCCGCTGCAAAGGAGCGTAACCCTTTCACATCTGCTGCTGCTGCACACGTACACAGCTGAATATCAAAACGCGTAACGAATTCGCGTCGTTCGAGAGTTCGCGAATATTTTTATTATTTTTTATTTTATCGTTTCGCGTCGAAAAATAAAATAAATATAAACTCTGCTCTGCGCCGAAAATCGTCGATGCGCGATACGTTTTCAAAACAATAATATTTACATCGCGCAATACGCACTCCGATATCCGAATCCGCTGCAGCAGTGAGCTGTTGTCGAGTGCGCCTCGCTTTGTATATATATATGTGATTGATGCGCGGCAGCGCGTCGCATTGCAGTGCAGCGCGATAAATCGACGAAAAGCGATACTTTGTGTTTCGAAATTGCTATGTGTGCGTGTGTACACAATAACGAGCACAGCGGATAAAGAATATCGAATTCGGGGCTCTAATACCATGTATTCCGATATTACAATGGAGCGAGAATTTCGAGCACTGCGAAAAGTATTAAAGCATAGTAATAATAATAATAACGAGAGATTAAACTGTAGGATGACGATCGCGAAGACATTCGATACATCACTCGAGTGCGTATACACAATTGTGCCATATAGCTCGCCGAGTGTAGCTAACGAGCTGATAATCGTATTTTTGTGTTCAAGCGCATTATATTGTATTATACAGCACGCGTGATCCAGTAGAGGCATTCGGAGATGCGATAAGGTTCTGGAAGTACAATGTATACAATATCATCAACGACACAGTGGATTGTTTGCAAAAAATAATTTCTTTATTCGTTTTTAATTCGTTCTTTTTTCATCACGGAGAATTTATAAGCACGAAACAATGTGCACATATGTATAATTACAAAGTATATATAAAAAACAATACGAATTGTGTAGACGACGTCACAGCAAATACTCAACATATGTATTATTATCACAGAAAAACAACTCCGTGCTCTTTTGCACTCGGTACTGCTGCGGCTCTCTCGCCGTGTGTATATTTGTGTTTGTATATAGCTCTATCTCAGTCCTTCTCTCTCTCTCTCTCTCTCTCTCTCTCTCTCTTTCGCGATTAGAGTCAATGAACGTTTGACCGAGATCGTTTAAGTGCATGCGGCTCGCACACAGAAAACTTAGCGCGAGCGACGCGAAGCGAGCGATGGATCTCGGCGACGTGGCAACTATAATGTATAACTTGAGCTATGATACAAAATTAGACTTTCGAATGTGCGTGTACAATACACGGGTACGGCGAAGAATTTCAAAACTCATGCATACGCGGACTTTTACTTCGCGGAGAGACAAGAGAGAAGGAAAGAATGGACGCATTTGGAAGTTGAAGTAAAAAATACGAAGTATAAAAATTGAATTATACGCGGATGACCCCGGGAAATTTGTATCTCCGTCTTTATATGCCGGCTATTTCGGATGTATTATGGAACTGGAAACTACGTCACGTACAAAAGGTACGACTCGCGGCTGCCGCGAGGAAGACTAGGTCCGCGAAGAGCAGCTGCGCGCGATTCTTAATGGAAGTGAGTCACACACACGTATACGTATAACTTCTTTTCCCCCAAAACAAGGTTGGCTCGTTCGGTTTTTTTCTTCACATTTTTTTCTGTCTCTCACTTATGTGTTGTACGAGCGGCGGTGTGTGAAACCAGGCGATCTGGTGAATGTATGCCGTACTGCTGTTGCATCGAGAGTTCGCGTACACATACAGCACGCAGTAGTAGTATACCAGGCTTCATGAGAACCCACTTTACTTCGCTCGACGGCTCGTAGTAGAGGTATAGGCCTCGATACACACGTCTACGTGTAGTATACAAGTGGGTCGTCTTTGTCTCTCTTTCTCTCTCCTCCTCGGGTTTTATAGAAAAGCGTGAACTGACTGACTGCGACTATGCCGCTGCTGTGTCTGCACTGCTGCGCGAGGCCGGCTCTCTGAGCTGGATAGAGAAGAGGCCAAGATGCGAGGACCTGTATGAGAATAACTGAAAAACAAGGATAAACAACATTTTTTTATTTTTAAACGCAATAAATTCGTAAGTTTATGGATGATTTTTCAGGATGCGATATTTTTCAAGGCTCTGTCATTGAAATCTCAAACGAGAGAGAGAATACCTACGACTGCCTGAAATTCGTTCCCAGGCGTATAATACCTTTGTTGGCCAATATTTACACGCGATATACATCCTCTCCTTTAGCTCCGGTCGAATGGATGGATGGATGACGACGCTTTCGGGATTCGGCAGGTAATGCACACACGGCATCAAGCAGCAGCTGTCAGCCTGGGAACGTCTCGAAAAAAGGCCAATTGGTAATAACTTATCGAGCCCTCGTGCAGATTGAAGTTTTCGACCGGTGTGTGGGCGACAACGGCACTAATATACTCCAAGCTGTAGGGAGGAAGATATAATAATTTTTTAGCTCTGAAAAGAGCAGTTTGTATTTTATGTTTTGTTCGTTCCTTTGTCCTGAAAAGGACAGATTGTTTGTTTCATGTTTTGCAAACGCAATAGTTCAGTTACTTCATCTTTAATCATTTTGTGGGCCCCTTGTGGGGGCCCGGGAAAGGGGAGGGGAAAATTTTTGACTTGTTTGATTTTGAAAAAGGGTTTTTGACTATGGAAGGAGTTGACCAGTTTGAGGAGGGTTGCCGGGACAAGGGGTACTATTGTAACAAAAGTTTTTTTTACAATTTGTTCGGTGCTGACTATAAGGTTGAAATTATACAACGAAGATTAGATTGCAATTCGTAATATAAGCCTAAAAATATTTTACAACGTTGCCTCTAATGCCAATTGGAATAGTTGAGTGTTTTGTTTTTTACAATTAGTTTGTATAAAAGAGTAGAGGAAGTATCATTAGAAACAAATAACAAAGTAGTGAACACAGTTCATTAATCGCAGAGTTATACGATAAAATTACAAATAATAAAGCATATTTTTTTTCGAGTAATTGAGTTTTGTAGCCGAATTTCGCGTCTTAGAATTTTTTTGATTTTTGGTATGAGAAAGACTGCTCGAGTAGAGTTTTGGAGTACATAATTAACTTTTCGCGCGTTTGAAAATGTTTTCCTTAATAAATATATAAATTTTTTTCGAGTATCCATTTTCAACAAATGAAGAGTCTTTTCCGTAACTGATAAAAGGTATTTCTTTTTTTGCTTACTCCTTAAAAATTAAAGCCTTAAACGTTAGGTACTATTCTGATTTCAGTGAGCTTCGACTTAGGTTTATTCGTCTTTTAAGAAACATCATTCGTTTTTTGCGCGTGGAGAGAACTTCTTGGTGTTACATCGCAGCGAAGGATTCGCTTCTCTCCCAATATCCAGTTTGTATTTTTTTATTATATGCTTTGAAGAGCTTCAGACGAATTTTGCACGTTTCGCTCTTCGAGACTATTGCACGCCAGCGTCGATGCCGGAAGACACCATCACATCATCTTTTTTTTCTTCTTTTCTTCCTTTAAGATTCTTATAAGACACAACAGTCCCAAGCCTTTTTCCGTTTATCGATCATTACGTGTAACCTTTCTACAAATCTGAACTTTCATGCTTTTAACTTCGATGGCACATACATACATAATATCGCGTACGCACATAAAAGTCTCTCGTATTCACACGTTATATAAACAAAAATCATCTCGCTTCACGCATACATATGCAATAAATATAATGACACCATTTTGGTACATACACGCACTTTTTTACACACATACACACACTTCGCGAAAAAGAGCTCGCTCCTTTTTTTTTTTTAATACGTTAGGTTTTTTTGTTCGAACTTTTATTTCTCGTAAAAAGAAAGATAAAAGTGTCGTGGATTTTTTTTCTCGTTTCGAGTTTTTATATATAATCTTGCTTTTTTTCTCGCAGACACTCGCCATTTTTTCACAGTTTATTGTATACAGGCATACATAGAAAAGGCGGATCGGTTGCAGAGCGCACCCCCGTAATCCACGGACGAAAACTTCCGTGGTCAATTACGCGGATTTCTCCCGAACTGGCTTTTTTATATATGTGCGCCATCGCCGGGAGTTTATTCGTCGTTTAAATACTTCAATTTTCAAATATTTTTTTATTTCTTTGTCATATTCATATTTAATCAACGCGCCGATTACGCCTCTCGCATTCGCACACACAGGCATACGTAAATACACAAAAATCATCGCATTTTTATGAACTAAAAATATATACTCAGAAAGATATGCATTCATACTTAATAGAAGGTATTGTGGATTTAGTTATCACAGATCACATACTCGCTCGCAAACAGTATATAGAATTGACGAAATCTACAAAAATTTTAAACCATCATTATTACATCACATTCGCGCCCCATTGTAATTGACGTTACAATGCTTTTCGCAACAAAAAAAATTATTGCCTCACGCTTTGCTTTCTTGTCACCCGGTTTTCTCATTGAACCGATCATTGGATTCGCCCAATCGGTTCAATATGCGCAATTATAAAGCCATATCCAGTTTTGTGTCTTCATAAAATTTCTTCTTTACGAATCTCTCCATCATATTTGGACAAAAAACTTAATACATAATATTTTGCGCAATAATACGTAGAAATTCTAGGCGTTATTTAATCATCCTTATTATTTAAACACTTGTTACTCTCTGCTGATTATTATTTCTGTAGTAGAGTTAGTGTACTTATAATGTATTTGCTGAATTTTTCATCGATTTTCATGCAAGGATTGAAAGTTGAGAGTTTTTAAAGCTTTTTTTTTCACACGTCGATGTCGATGAACTGATTTTACATACATATGAATTTTATGTACATCGATGAAAAGTTGATGATCTTGATTTTTTTCTCTGTTTTACAGCAAATTGTTCTTCTGTAGTATATCCATTAATTGGATTACTTTTTATTTTCGGCTCGCTTCGGTGTCGGGGACGGTTCGTTATTTATTCAATTCTTATTTTTTGTAGCCATCGTTTTCATTACCGAATCCACAGCATAATCTTCGGGATTTAATTTTTTTCACGTTCAATATCCTTCGATTCATTAATACAGTAAACACTCTCTGTTTCCACTCGTCGGAGGCGCCTGATAAAAACGCCTCAGCTCGCCTTGGTTATTTCAGATTCGTCCTCGGGATTATCCATAAACTTTGGATCAATCTTGGAGGGGAATCTTGAAAAATTTATCACAATCGTGGACCATTTTAACGATTCGACTAAAAATCATTCTTGTGCTTTGAACTTTGCGGATGCCGATCTCGGAGCAAAAAAAAATTTGCTTTGCCATGACTACTTTCCCAATCGATATAGTTTTTTTTTTTTATATAATCTATGTGTTTATGTACAAATTCGGTAAGATTCGCGTTACCTCGTTCGTTCTCTTGATAAAGTAGTTGATGAATAAATTGTCACCGACACGTTTTTATATGCTATAATCGTAGGATTTACATCTCGTTCTCCGAGAGCCGAAAGTGTATATATATAATATAATTATATTTCAGAAAACGGAAATCACAGTGAGTCGTGTAATGGTTCGTCGTTCCAAAAAATTCTCGTAGCTTAACCATTTATATAGTTGATAACGCCGTTTATAATATAATATAATATAATATAATATATATATTTATATTTTTTATATCCTCATAGTCTAGTTCGTCTTTTCTTTCGCATTTTTAATCGGAAAGAATCAGTTGTCCGGACCGTCGTTTATCATCGTTTTTTTGTTTTCTTCAATGAGAGACGCTTTGTTTGCAAGTTTTGAGATACTTCACTTTTTCCGCCTCGCTTCGACGGCGCGAAGGCGAGAAAAAATCGTACAACGAAAAACATAAAGAAAAACAAAAACTGTTTCTTCCGTATTCGCTTAAAAATTATTTTACATATGTATATATATAGTGTATATAATAAATATAATAACGTTCTCGCGGTATCGAATAAACATTTTCGCATTTCACACAATCACACATATTTCCGCACGCTCTTATACACTTTTCTCTCTATAGTCACGTTTTGTTTTATTTTTTTTATTTTTTGTTAAAATGTAAAAACAAATGAAAAATGCATCGATTCGTGGAGATGTGTACATTATACAAACGTGAACCAAGTCGAGGTGGGGTAAAGTCGCAGTTTTTTTGTTATACAATAAGCTAAAATCAAAGATTCGATTTTCGCGCATTTCGGAATCGCAAACAATACAGATTTTAAAATGTTAAATTCGCACGGGGATTTTTTTTGTTACGTTTTGATTTTAGCAATTGAATTGCTATGCCCAACCATCATCCCTATGCGATTTTACAAAAAATTTTACACACAAAATAATTGGCAATTCGCGGTCGATAAAAACTAATTTCGTTTCGATTTTTTCGTTCGTGCAGAATTTGTGTTTCGGGGGTCGAATTTAATTATCTTCATTCGCATCTCCATACATACTAAGTATTAATTACGATTGAACATTCAATTTTACTATTTTTCCATCATTTTGTCGAATCATGACCATTCATTGTTTTCTAAAATGTAATCAGTTCGTTTCAACCACCATAATTAACTATAGTGCTAAGTATGGCTTGCGGTTGGGTTCATTTATGTATCGAAATTATTATCATTACGCGCGACTTTCCTTTGTTATGCACATTTATATTTTATGTTCAGTAGTTTTTTTAATTTTTTCTCTTAAACCCGTGTAGTTAATATATTGTAATTGTGACGATTGAGACATCGCACCATAATGCGCCGGATACATCCGTGATGTTCGATCGATGTATTCGCCTTTTTTTGTCATATAATATTATTATATAAAACGATCTCTTTCGTAAAACGGATCGTTTGATTTTTTCAAGTTTTCCATTTCGTTTGTCAGGCTGCTTTACAATACATTTAACATTATACATTTAATTTTATAATTTGCGATTCCGTCGCCTCCTGGTTCTTTTGCATCTTATCGAGTCACGAATGCGCAAGGCGTTAGAAAACGGACCAATTGTCATGTCTATCAATATCTATTATCATTAGTTGGTTGTCATATCAGATACTAACACTGAGACACTTTTGTTTTTTTTTTTTTTAATTTAACGTTTGAATTTGATTTCGATTGATTTTTTTTTCGTTTCCTTGCGCCTTCGCGACCGTATAAGAAAACAAACAGACCACTTAAAAATTCGAATTTGAGCACTTGGCTCGATCTCGCTTACGATAAAACTCTAAGGCAAAAGGAGGAAGAATTTGTGATACACATGTACTTTTATTTACAATAGCTTAATATTTTTCAATCAGCTCATCGTCAGGGCGTTCATTTCTCTTTTTTTTTCATCGTATATCATATTTGTGCCCTTTATTTTCACTCTCATCGTGTCATTTAAATCTGTGTATATAGAAAAAGCTCGAGTTTTTGTTAAAAAATACAAAAACTTTCGCTTATTTATCATATTTACAAGTATCATTAGTTATTAGGGCTTATTTATCAACATATTGGAAGCCGCCCTGACGCCGAGCTGATCTTCTTCATTCATTGTCCATTCACTTTCTTATTTATATTTTTCTTCCTCCTTTGTTCGTGTATCTGTATGTATTTAGTGTATGCAATGTTTCTTTTCGTGAACTGATAAAAAAATCGAATTCTGATTTTATTGTACAGTAAAAAGATTTGAATGTCAAACTTTTTTGTTAATGAAGGTGCTTGTGTGATTGTGTATTTTATGATTCTGTTTAAAAAGTATTTCGGTTAAAATAAAATTCATTGCTTAACAAGCAATGTTTTTTTACCAATCGTACTTTGTGCCTTGAGATTTGGCATTGTTAAGTTGAACAATTTTCAACTGCTTCAAAACTATTAAAATCTTTACGATGAGCTTCAAATTATTTAAGTTTTCGTTTTCTTTGCAAATAAGAGAATAAAACACAGATATTTTAGAATTTAAATTTTATTTTATTATAAAAATAAATAAAATTTCTTTTCAATTGAAGAATTTTTAATCAACTGATAATTCAATAACGAATCTTATGCGGCTATGAAGCATGTTTGTTTTGTACGTTTGAGTATCACATGTAATATTACTGTATTTTCAGAGTCGTTACAAAAATCAAAATTAAATATTCAATTTCATTACAGCTTTATAGATCATTTTGAAAGGATAACTAATAACTTTTGGCTTTGCAGAACATATTTGATCAAGATACAAAAAAATCTTTCTTGTACACTGATAAAATATGTAAGATGTGTACTGTGGCGCAACAAAATAATTTTGAAATGCGGCTTTTTATAACCGTCGCAAATTTGAAATCGCTTAAAAACTACAAACAAGCAATTACCGTAGGACGTATTACATACATCTACTTTAATGACGCGTCGGAATTTGGGTATTATGTAAAAGTGTCGCATTATCGCTTTTTCACAATGAATGCGTAAAAATACTATCAGCCAATTTGATATTATTTGCGATTAAAAAAATTTTTCGAACTTTGTCAGGATATAATTGATTGGTGTTAATTATAACTAACTGAAATGCAGTACTATAAGTAATGAACGTGTGAGAAATGACGTTTACAGTAACAACACTTCGGCAAAAAAATGTTAATATTTTTACAAATAGGCCCGATTTGTACATATATTTTTTTATATATGTAAAGCGACAGTAAATATACCCAAAAAATGTTAGCTTTTGATTCATTGGTGTAAAGGCTATACAAGAGAGGGTTTGTGAAATCACAGTAAACTTTTTTCTCTTCAAATTTTAAAGGCTCAT
Organism: Trichogramma evanescens; assembly: GCA_902732785.1. NCBI lineage: Eukaryota > Metazoa > Arthropoda > Insecta > Hymenoptera > Trichogrammatidae > Trichogramma > Trichogramma evanescens. The sequence continues at coordinate 37,272 of CACVKI010144052.1, forward strand.
CTACGTATCATACATAAAAACATAAAACGAAGAAAATTTTTAAAAGAATCTGTCAACTCGAATAAAAGGCAAAACTTGAACATGTTTGTTTAATTTTTTTTTTTTTTAGAGTAAACCTGGTAAAAACGCGAGCGTGTTTTCGCACGTATGCGTGTTCATTGGAGTTCGTTTTACGAGAAGAAAAATTGATAATATAATCGCGTACGAGAACTCATTTAAATGCCATCGAGTGTAGAAACGTTATTCTAACACATACGATCAGTAGATAAAATTATGAAAAAACCATAAGTTTGCACGTATTCACATTCAAAGTCCATCCACACTGTTTATTAGCTTTACTAGTTCGATTTTTCGAAAAGTTTAACGAAACGTCAAGTTTTAGAAAATTTTCTTCTCCCGTTCGGATAAATATTAAGAAAAAAAAAGGAAAGAAAATGTACACTATTATACAGATCTAATATGAAAATATACAGAAAATTTTGAAAAAAAAAAGGAAAAAAAATGAAATGACTAGCTTCAAAGAAAACTGGAATATTATTGATGAAGCTCGGCACGAATTTTAATCTTTTATCTTCAGTCTCACTCCCAATCGTTTATCATACCTCACTTATTAGATTGTACGGCTACATCCTCTATTACAAATATACACTTTATACATTTCAAAATATAAAATACATTCATAAACTCATTCATGAACAACGGCTTATGAATTATATCAATCTAAATTACTAGAATAAGGGGATTGTTTGTTACGCGATACAATTACTTATCCAATAATAAAATTTGATTTCGATGAAGAAAAAATTGATTGGGTTTTTGTAACAACGAGTGCGTAATTGCATTTGCTAGCCATCGTCTTGAGTTACGACAGATTTTTGGCTTTGATGCGTTTACTTTTAAATCTCGCGTAAATCAAGTAATTTATTAATGTTTTTAGATAGATTAACTATCTCGATCTTCATTTTGTTATCGCGGTTTATCTATATACAAGTTAAGTATCTTTTGAATTATTACTTATACTTATTTACATAATTGAATAATTGAATTATAACTTTATTGAGTAGGTAAAAAAAAAATAAAGCTTTGATCTGATTAACCTTGAATGTTTGAAAAGATTTTTTTCCTAAGCAGATTGGTTCAATAATTGATTAGATCTTTAGTTATTCACATTCAAAATCATTTGTAACCCATTTTAAAAAAGAGAGTACAAATGATAGCTTAACTGTTAAAAATCCAGTCAACCATTGTATGTCCAATCTAAAAAGTTATTTTTACTTTTACTCTAATTTAAGCATTTATAGCAATAAATTATAATTAATTTAACTTTTTTGAAATGACAATGAAACAAATATCCACTTGATTCATCAATTTCAACTTATTAGTATTTTTTTAGCCTTCCTCATTTAATGAGTTGGAAAAAAAATTTAAAATCAGTGGTCCTGATAGTAATAATTTTAAAAAATTCTAAGAATTTAGACACATGCAAAGGCAACAATAAAGCTACAATAAATTTTCAATTACTTAGAAAAGTTGTAATTATTGAAGTGATCAAATAAATATGCAAGAGTTTTGAATGACTTGTTATTACAAATTTTAACCAGAAAAGCAATGCAAGGAAATAAGTAGCGTTAGATTTAATCCTAATCTTAAATAGAATTTTAAGATTTATTTAGATCTTAACTAATATAGATGAACGGTTTTTCTCAAATCACTTTCAATTTTAATAACGGTCTTTCATGTTTTTTTGTGTCTTATCTCTCCCTTTAATTCTAGAGTTACTTTATCACTGGTTTACTCAAATAACAAATCTCAAAACATTTTTAACTTGCAATTTTTCCCTTACTAATAGTTTTTTATTTACAATAAAAAAAACCATCACATTTTTGTTTTGCCTAATCGATCTGCATGGATTATTAGATCGAAAGGCAATATAGCATTATATATACTCATATAGTAAATATTAATAATAATTATTGATCACGTCGCAAGAAGTTCGTTATTCATATAAATTGACAATAAACCGTTAACGTCAATGCGACGTTTACCGAGTCGTTTTTTAATAATTCAAATGAAAAAATAATTAATTTTTTTCTAATTTTCCAATTTAAAAAAAAAAAATATATAATAACATTTTTCTAATAAATGAAGTCCTATCATCACAAATTTTTCCGGATTGAAATAACTTGATGATAATTTGATTGTAGAAAAATAAATCAATTTAAAGCTCATTTTTTTTTGGAATTAATAACCTTGAAGCAGTAAATGACTATTCTTTCATCCATATTAAATGGAATGCAGTGTATAATGATTAGCGCGTGTTTGTGTGAGTAACTTGTGTGGTTGTAATGAGTGTTCATGTTTCCTTAAGTTACATACTATAATCTAAAATACATGTTTACATTTTTACACGACTTTTAATCAGAAAAGAGTAACGCTTAGGTTATTTTTCATCGAGACACAGCTGTGATGCAGCAGTGAACTAAAAAAGGGCTTTGTTTTTTCACAGCTTTCATACTTAGTATGTATAAAAACCATTAGTTTCATTCTAGTTCGTAATATGCCTTATACCGTAAAACGATAAAGGTTGTATTTGCAAACCTTAGATGACGAACAGCGCCCGAGGATGGACTTCTCTTCTTCTTTCTTCTTTTCCAGCACTCCATTGTTTCTCTTCATTGAATCTTCATTATCATCAAGTATACTCAAAACAAAATTAACTTTAAACTTAAAAACTGCGCATAGTTAATCACTCAGTGTTAACAGGCAAAATTATTTCACCTAACGCACCATATTTGATGGTAGAACTGTGCATTGTCTTTCATTTTTGTATAATACAAATATCACACACATTTTGCAAATAATACAATCAGTCAAAGTAAAAATGCGCAACACTGTAACTTCTAATGATGCAGCAGCTATCTCGCAGAGCAGCTACTTGAGTATCGGTGGTGTCTTTGTATTCTGGGTAATAACGCCGGCGTACACTATAAATCTACTTTATCACTTTAATTTTTCACTTCTACACTCTCTTATCCAACTTACACAACTAATGGATGCTTGTTAGGCAATGTCATCGATACTAAAGAGTATCAAGCATTGATCTTCAAAACGTGTTTGAGGAAATCAGTATTAGACAGTCCAGAGACATTGCAGATTGCAGAGTCCAGTTGTTTTTTGCAACTTAATGCAACCCAACGCTGAGGTGGTAATGGTAAATTCTCTGTTGATGGAGAATTGGCAAATTTAGCCCCAGCAAAATAGCTGTTAATTAGACTTGGAGTTGGACTCGAAATCGGAGATGAAGATGCGCTATATCTAAATCAGAATGAAAAAAAAACCCAGAAAATTAACTAACCATTCTCGCGGAATATTTTTTTCAAAAGTGTTAGCTTTAACGGTGACGTCAACTTACATTCCAGAGTCGTCCAGCGTTGAATTTTTCACAGGGGTGATAAACTTTTCAGGAGTACCGAACTTGGCAGGGGTACTGAATTTAGTAGGTGTACTAAATTTAGTGGGCGAATCCATCTCGTCCGAGCTGCTACAGCTGCTACAACGGCTGCTGTGCGGCGAGTTAGGTAAGCTGGACAGATCCTTGCTCTTCTTCGAGGAGAAGAACGTCGCAGTCTTAACGAATTGTTTAGGACTGCGCTGATATTTCCTTCCGCTCTTGTCCTGCGCAATGCTTTTGCGGGCCAGATTATTCTTTGGCGTTGAATTAGTCATTGTGACGGATGATGCGTGAAATTAAAATTTGACGATTCCGAAACTATTTTTTCTTCGAGCTCTTGTTTCTCGAAACTTGATTTTTTTCGATGAGCCAAAACTTAGTTGACCACCTTAACAAGCGTTGGGGGAGTTGCCTGCAACAGCAAAAATAAAAAATTTCGAATTTTTAAAAATTGTTAAAAATACATACATCTTAGAAATTTTACTTTATGCTTAGTCATGATGCATTGTACATGCGTTTGAGGTTTTGGGTGCGGGCTTTAATTACTCTGCGGTTAGAGACAAAGAAAACGATCATTATTCCAACAATGCAGTGCCATTCAAATGGGATTAGGCCTGCCTCATTCACACGTGCGATCAATCAATCATCCACCCGTCGGATGCTACAGACTATATCGTAGCATAATAGAAATTAGAAAGTGTATAAGCGCCTATCGTAAAGATAGCTCTAGACTTTAAATACCGAGTATAAATCTCAGCTGTACAGAGCAAAAATCTCTGAGTACACGTAAACTTTCCAAAAACACCCGTTCAGCGACGTAACTATTTTGCGCGAAACGCCGAGTTTACTGATACATACGCAAATTGCGGTAAATATCGAGCCGCGCCGTTCGCCCGACGAATCCGAAAGAAGTCGGACTTTCTATTTTCCAATCTAGACGTGGCTGGAATATTATATGGTAGCGTTAAATAAATGTCGTTGTCGTCGCTCACTCGCTCGCAACGAAGATAATAATTATTGATTTTCGACGCGGGACGGGACGACCGCGAAGTGATGAAAAAAAAAAAAACATTCGTTACAAGATTTTCATATTAACGGTTATAAAAAGACCCAAGTGTCCGGTTGATAATTGCAAGTGGTCATTGTCGACGAGAGACCAGTAGTTTAACATATGCGCTCTATTAGTCTAGGGGCCAGTGGGTCCACTGTGGCCACGTCTTCTTTGATGGGTGCACCAATGTTTTTCTTACGTGTTACGCTAAAATTGGTCGCTAAAAATGACTATAAAATTGAATTTTTTGCTCCAAAAACATTTTTGGGTCATTTTAAACAAAAAAGTACTCTTGTCATTTTTTCGTAAACTCAATGCTTTACGAAAAAAAGCGATTCAAATTTGAAAAAAATTGCGCAATTATCCATGTTGTCTCCCAAGTGCCGCGCCGAGCAGCATTATTTAGTCGAATCGCTAAATTTTTAACTCACTGTAAAAATACCTAAATGCACCTAGGAAAAAAAACTAATACATGATTTCGATGGGAAATTGCCTCAGCTTTCCGATGGTGAGGTCAGATTTTCCAAAATTTTCCGTTTTACCCGGAAAAACTTTAAAGTTGATTATCTCGAAGGATTCATTTTCATGATTTTTCTAAATAGTCTAGATCGAAAGATCAGACAATTTTCCATCGATGTAGATACTTTTTAGAGAGGGTTTTTTTTTATTTTAGCGAGATATAGCGAGAGAAATAAGAAAAAACGTGGTTTTTCATAGTTATTTGTTTATAACTTTTTTATGACCAATTTTAGCGACATGCACCATAGAAATTCAGTTTCAGCGGCCCAAAATACATAAGAAAATCGTTGGTGCACCCATCAAACAAGACGTGGACACGGTGGACCCACTGGCCCCTAGACTATATGGGGAACGGGGGCCCCCTATATATATTTGATTTTTGCGACGAAACGAGAAAGTCAGTAACAAAAGGACAAGAGCTCCGGGACTGTACGCCGCTTGCACAGAAACACATACGTCGGGTGCTTGTGTATGTGCGTGTGCTCTCGACGACTCCATTTTACGCCCTTGTATACGTACCGTCTCTTTTTCTCATCGAGCAGAAAGATATATAGAGTATTTAGGGGACGTTACGACGTTGAAGTTGTGCAAGTACACACGCACAATATAACGCACAATAATATAATGCACGAGAGAAGTAGCGTTCTCGATCAGTTCGTATATAGTAGTATAGTATAACCCGCAGCATAAAGCTCCCCTTCCCCGACACAGACATTCGTACTCGCTCGCACAAATATCCGCGACGAGAACGACGCTCGTTTCACTGTACTGCGCAATAATACGGCGAAAAAGGTCGACTCGGTTTTGGCCGAGGCGAGCGCGAGGTTGATCTTGAACACAAAAGTCGCACAAAAAAGATTTTTTTTTTCGCGTTTATATTGCGTGCGCTCGCGCGGGTTTATTACTAAACACGGCTTTGCTACGCGCGTCCAATGACATATATCGAAATTCGAACGAACTCGAGAGCTTGTAGGCATAGCGCTAAATGTATATGGTAATAGAGAGTTGAGAAACAGATGCATGCTATAACACGCGTCGCAGAGAGTTTGGACTACTCCGAAAAAAATGAATCTGGGTTCTCGCTATACCCGTAACGTTATAGCTTTTGAAAGGAACAAAAAAAAGGTATTGTAATAATTGGAGCGTGATCGGAAAAGCTCAGATTTTTATAACGCACATGAATGGATCTAATCAATGACGCATACGACACTTACGAAAATATATTAAAACGAGTATCGTTATCATGGGTACAATAACAAAAAAAAGCTCACCTTTAACTGCTAACTGTTGCGCTTCCAATATTGGTTCTGCCTGATCCTCATGTATTGATTTTGCGACAGACTTTGGTGGATCATTGAGTCGATTTCAGCGATGTTCCACGCGAAAGCCAGTTTTTTAGCTTTTTATGCTCCGAGCACGCACAGACACCGACGCGCTGGATGATAGAGCTGCTAGGAGAGGCGCTATGTGTGTGGTAGTGGCTATATAGGTGTATGTATTCGACGCACACTACGATATATTTGCACACGGCAAGATGGCTGCGCGATGTTTCGCTTTGCGTGTGTTATGTATATAACGTTGGATGTATATACGACGATGTTGCAGCAGACGCACACAATCGCACTCGCACACACGTATAATGTTCTTGAGCATACAGAGCAGCACGTAGACGAGGATGATAGTTGTTTATTGTCCAAAAAAGCTCTGCGTTTATACGTGCGTGTTAAAGATGTGTGAGTGGGTGTGTGTGTGTGTGTGTGTGTCTATGGTGTAGTGGATGTGTGGGTGTGTATGTGTGATGATAAAGCAAGCGCCTGGGTTGTCTTGCGTATGCCTGTCTCTGAGGATGCTGATCTTCTTTTCGATCTATATAAATGCACACGCCACGAAAGAAAAAAAAAGTCGACGATGAAGTTCTTCTTTCTCTCTAAAAATCCACAGAAATTAATTTTTTACACACACTTTTTTCTTCTGTTCATACGACGATGATATCTCGTGTATGAATGCAGAGCACAACGGTGAAACGTTCCCTTCTCTCCGTTTACAACTCGACAACGAGAGACCAATTATCATATGCTATTAAAACCAGACGGATATTAGAACCAAATCTCAGTTCCGCACGTGTGTCTTCAATATAATATGATGAACACACTGCACGCACTGCACTTCTCGCTTATACAAATGCGATCGATCAACAAATTTTTCCTTCGTTCGATCTTTTCCTCGTCTCGTCGTCTCGCCTCGCTTTCTCTCCTCCACGCGTTCGTTCGTTTCGTCCTGTGCTTCTGCACGGCTACGTGTAAACTGAGCGAAACTACGTCGGACGGAGGCTATTTGTATGGCGTAGGTTGCTGTAACTCGGGACGAGGTTGGGG